>JAUOBX010227867.1:0-11694 GCA_032360705.1 Eupentacta quinquesemita
ACAAGAAGTTCGGAAAGGTAAGATGGCAGGTCAGGCGAGTTGTTTGGTGAAACGCTTCCATAGCAAAGGGTTGCAATCTTGTAAGTAATTCGGTCGGATACTGGAAGCCGATGAAGTTGAGCGAGAGGCGGACTGTTTCCGATGTTCCCGAGTTGGTTCGTACGAAGAGTGATTCGAGCGGCAGTATTCTATTATCTCTAGTTCACCATGCATGCAACTATCGACCTAAGAAATTACATGGCAGTTCTCATTTACTTTAATGTACATAAATGTACATTGATGGATATAACTATCATTGGTCGACTTTCCCGCCTATCCGAAGCGGAGACAGCAAATCACCGCCAGCGGGTGTCCATTCTCACGACGCCGCGCGGAGCCCGTGGGCAGGAGAATATGGCTGAATGTTGAACGATGAATCCGCGCTATGGACGAAAATATTGCTACCTTTGCAAGCACTTCGCAACAGTGAGTTTATTAATTATCCTAAATTGTAACTAAAATGTAACTCTAGGACATTGGGATTTGGACTAAAATGTGTGGCAGGGCGATTATGAACAACAATGTTTCCTATGAGAGGAGATTTTCATTACAGAACCATCCTAATATCGATTTATATTTAGTGTCTGACATACATAGTTTGACGTGAGGAGAATTGGTATGTATTGTTGGAATATAAATTAATACACAGTCCCTGATGTACCCCAAAGCAGTAGAGAAACTTCAGTAATCATAATGGAGTGGCCGTGGTGAGGTGGTTAGTCCACTCGCCTCGCATGCTGAAGGTTGTGGGTTCGAGTCACGGCTCGGACGTTCAATCCGAAGTGCCTCCTGTACACCCATCAGTAAAATGGGGACCCGTGAGGAACCTGAGTACAACCGGCGCTGATATATGCTGCTGCCACATGCTCTCCGTGACTATCGGAGTGCGTACCTAGTTTCAATGAGCGGGGGTAATGCTATGAAGCGCCTCGAGCAGTTGATAACTGGATACGTGCGCTATATAAGACTCGGCATTATTATTATTAATCAGAACTGATCATTCCTGCCGCAGCCAAAAAAAAATAGAACTCACTTCGTTAGGATATAAAGAAGAGTGAACAGGAACACAAACGAAAATTATATTTTCAAACTCAGCATTCCAGTTGAACAGGCGACATAATGTGAATCATATTATTTGATATATACGTAACGAACTTACTGCTGCATATATAATTAACGAGGAAAATAGCCCGCACATATTCCGAAAAACGTGCAAATGCAGTAACATGGCCTAGGAATGGTTCCTTCGTTGAAAACCTACGCATTTCAATCATAGACAGGACACAGCTACCTGTACGGTGTTCGTAATCATAGGAACATGGGAATATTACGAATACAGTCTCATGTTGTAGTATCAATATTTAGGACTAACATTATTGGGAAAATATATTCAGTCCTATATTATGTTCGAGTTGAGTCGACGTCAACTACTATGATTGCGAATCCTTCAGCGAAACGCACGGGGACAGTTTGGTCAACTGTGAGTTGTCGTTCTTCTAATTCTTCTTCCGAATGGTCACTACAACCTAGAACAACAAATATTGTAACATCTTCGTATGACACGTGGCCGGGATCAGAGCAACTGACCTCTCTTTTCACGGTACACTCTGTTGTGTTCTGGATTGAGAGAGAAATAAAAAGCCACATAACTGTAGTGCGTTATAGAATTGGTTATTTACTCTCTGGAAGATATAGAGCTCATTCAACAACAAAAGAGGCGTGTCAAACAACGATTTGAGATGTGTTAAAGGAGACATCACATAGGCATCATTATTCTATTGGAATATAATCCAGACCGACAAATGTGGAAGGGGGAAGATCCCGAGCCTAAATCTACTTGACTGACGAAACCAGAGAGCAGAAAACTCGACTGCATTGACCTTCGATGGCCTCAACAATAGGGACCATGTACGTCGTTCTATAGGTAACCCACAACACAATAGGGTTCCTGTTATTGCCTGCTCACATCTCTGTTTACTTCAGATGAGCTGTGACCTGATTCCAAAACAATAGGGATCATGTACCCATCACTGGGAAACCACATGTCAAGTTGTCAGTGCTTCATTCATCCAAGAGGATTCAAGCTATCGCGTTAACAAGCTAAAATTTGCCCAAACCACTATTTTCTTACAATGTCCACTATTCTCCCGAAGAAAACCCCTGTCTACACTGCAAATGATTGGGGTACTGTACTGTACACTCCATAACAAAGCCTGTGTTGACCTCATATGACCTCTGCCCTGATCACACGGTCATACGGAACACACATACCGAGTATATTAAATTAAATGGTTCTCGTATCCCTCATGACAAAGATGCAGACCAAATTTCAGCCTGATCAGACCAAGCATTCTGGACTCATGTTGTTTACAAGATGTTCGGAATTTAACCTGTGATGACCTCAAATTACCTCTGACCTAATAACATAACCCAAGAACAAAAAGGAATATGTACTCATCATGGCAGCAATACCTGCCATGTATGAACTCCATCCATCCAAGTGGGATCGAGTTTTCGTGGTAACGATCGTCACCCACACACACACTGCCATGACTGCCGCGCATGGATTCCTTAAACCTCGCTATGGAATAAAGAACTGGTGATACGCAGTGCCTACCAAGACCAATAAGAATTTCTATTCGCTGATTGTCTTGCAATCATGACTAGGTAGAATCCCAGCTGGCTTGATGAATCTCTTCTATTCGCAATTCAGATGATTGAATGAAATTAATCATGATATTGCCTGGAGAAACGCTTCCCCAGACAATTCAGATTGTGATAATGTCAATCATTTTGGGGCTGTAAATAACGTCGCCTCAATACGAAATCATTTTCGCCATATATCGCTATATGACTGGATGAAATCATGGCTTAGTTTAGGTTGAAATAAAGGGTGTGCACGAAAAAAATTGTGGTTTATTAATAGGTAAATGAATAGATGGAACTTCAAGATGTATTTGAACCTGTAGTGAACCTGTAGTGAACCTGGAGGTCCCATTTTGCTAGTGGTCTGTCACATTTACGTTGAGAACATATGCGTAAACAGATAATTTGAGGGAATGAATATGGAATGAAATGAATATTTGCAGTAATTTCTGTGCATAAGCATCTGCCGTAGTGGGCTCAAATCATTTCGGAGACCCAAATATCGCGTTGGGGTGCAATCAGCCCGAAATATGACCTGGATGAATGGAAAATTCATCGGTGTAAATGTTACTATTCAGAATTTAGAATTTAGGGGAAATATTTCGACCTTGATCATTTGCACGTTTAGTGCACGTGCCAAATATGAAGTCTTGTTGTTTATGAACCTAGCACTAACGTATGCCAAAGCCTAAGACCTACATTATTACTTAGCAAATTCGAGATATTTCACCTCTGTGAGCGCATTATCGAGTAGCCTAATAGCCGCACTATGTCGTTCCTGATTAGTTGTCTTACATAACAATCGAAGCCAAGCCATTTTACCGATTCGTAGGCCTCGTAATATTAAACAGCATAATGAAGCTAGCCATGGTTAAGTTTCCAATTAGGGTTCAGCTAAGGTTTCAGCTCCAGCCAACTGTTGGCGTGTATTCCTAATGGTTCGCACCCTCCATCGACTGATCGAGGGTTTGGCCCGGACTGATAAACAGACTGAGACTGTTCGAAGTATACGCCGTAGACATGTGTGGTCAATGTTGTCCTAAGTACATACTGATATCAGTGATGAAATCGCCTCATGATTGGTTTATCATTCGACGTACTGATACCCTCCTACATAGATCATCATACATAGACCGTCACGAGCAAGGATGATATCATAGAGGAACGAAAACCAACCATTTCCGTCGAACCCAACGTTCATACGACTTTTCAGTTACCGGCCTTTGGAGTTGGTGCCATGGTAATTGCGCAATACGAGGAACATCCCAGCATGCAATATTCTTTGTGGTCACTGTTGTACAACTCGACAAATACATTTTGTTTTCTCTTGAAATTTGCTCATAGATTTACTCCGAAAAACGAATAGCTAGCAAAACTTTCGTTTGGTGAGATGATGGGTCTCAGTAGATGCTTCTTAACAAAAACAAGGGCAATACTCTGTTGTACAACTCGACAAATACATTTAGTTTTCTCTTGAAATGTGCTCATAGCTTCACTTCAAAGAACAAATATCTAGCAAAAAATTGTTTGGTGAGATGGTAGGTGCCAGTAGTTGCTTCTTAACAAAAACAAGGGCAATCCTCTGTGGTACAACGAAAATACATACAGACAATACGGACAAAATTGCCAAGGTGTATAACACCGACGTCTCATATCATTGCGTAATTAGTATGATGGAACAACTTCAACGGTCAATAATTCTGCGACGGAACATCGTACAGAGGTGGGGTTGGATCACTAATTTCAGTTTTCAATCCTATGCAACATTAGCTCTGGTCATGACAATCCTCGTAGAGTCCTTTCATTAATCATTCAAATTTGCGTCTCCAGGTGGTAGTAACAGCGAACGAAATGCGACATACTTATGACTTAAACTAGAACTCATTTCGAGTAAGTCATGATTTATGCATTGAGAAGTTTGTGCTGTCTATCTGACTATGGTACTCACTCAACAATTTTAAACACCATCGTACTCACTATTCAGAATTTCAGAGCACATCTTGCACATTTGTCGAAAAAGTACACCCCATCATTGACACATCCAGCCATTCTATCGTGCTTCATTTATACTAGTCATAAATGATCGACATGTACCTGTTGAAATATTCTATTTGCCCGATAATAGGCCTATAATTATATATCAGTCGATGTACATCTCACCATTGACATATTCAGCCACAACTACCGTATTCCTCTCGTTAGTATGACATCATCGCCATGTGCCCTCGCATATATTCGATTTTCCTATTAATATACATTAGTCATGCTATATTGTTTTACCTGTCATGACTTCTAATACTTGACGCGCGAGGATAAATACACAACACGGTGTTTCGCGGGTTCGGGGGAAATCACTAAATGGCGCTAAATGTACATGAATAATTGCAAGAACATAATTTTCACTTGTCGAGTGTCTACAATCCTAGACAAAATTATACGGGACAAACTCCTACCCCCAGCTCCCCCCTGTTCAATGTTGAGAAACAATGCATCTATGTGCTTCAACATTGAAGGGGGGAGTGGGGGGTTTTGAATAACGGTCTGTTATCCCGAAATTCATGCCGATGTCAGTTTTGTCCCACCTATTTTGTCTAGGATTGTAGATCACCTACGCTGTGTACAAGTCTGGTATCTTGATTATTGGATGAGAATGCTTCCCATTCTACGTTTGTAAGTGACTCTAAAATTGAATGTTTGCTATATATGTTGAAGCAGGTCTTTATTAGGAATATGTGCTGCTTTCATATTATGAGATATAACCATTATTATATCATGCATGGCTAGCTCTCTGATATTAGTTTGAACCCATTTTATGCCACTGCAAGATTATGTTGTGCCGATGAAACGTCTGGAACCATTGATATGTTCGTACAGCACAACTGTGACCCACAAAACATTTTTTCTGACATCTTCAGAAGAGGTACGAGCATGTCATCAACATTTGCATTTCCAATGGATATTTGCTTCCAATTACAGTATATATATAAATAGATAGTGTATTTCTCCAGTTCATGAAGTATTTCTGTTAACACTTGGCAAATACAGCCCTAGTCTTTTTCAAACTATTTCAAACTATTTTCTTCCAACACGCAAGTTATCAAAGTAATTGACATTATTCCAATCCCAAGTCGTCGGAAGAAGCGTCTCCTCTGGCAAATTCATGATTAGTTTTCTTCAATCATCTGGATTGAGAAGATATGTCGCAGTGATGCCAATCGTCGCAAGGGGAGTCACTAGTTCTTCAGGATGTCGAGTAAATATGTGCACGGGAATGTCCGCTATCTCAGTCTGGTTTGGCACATATTTAGGCGTCTGTCCGAATTATATTGTAATAAGCTACTTTTTATGCATATTCAAAGAGATGATAAATGCTGCACCCAGTTAGCACAGTTAGGGTCTAAGTTAGGGTTATATTCGATGGGAAATACATTTCCTAAACAAAGGACACTGCCACAGGGTATATCAGCCTCAGGAACACAATGTGTTTAAACTGGAGGATATGTCCTTCAGGAAATGTTGATAATTGGCTGAATTATCTCATAGATTGATCAACATGCGGGGTTGGTGAGACTTGCTTCTGGATTACAGTTTACTCAATCTGGATGAAGGATTGTTCCCGTTCAAGGGGTATTCCTGTTGAAACTCCACCAACGTTAGCAAATGTAGCACTGGGCTTCATCTAACCCCTTCCTAACAACGTTAACCCACCACCCAGGTGCAGTAGATTTTGAAAATTGATCATAATATCAGTGAATAGTCAGGGAATGCTGTCTTTATAAGTGTACTGCGAAATGAATGGAATTGAAAATCAACCAGCCTTAGGCAATACTTCTCAGAGAGGAAATTGAGATGATATATGTGGATTCGGTAAACAGTTGAAACTAGCCTATCAACTGTCCGTCCTCCTGCATATAGTTCATGCTGGCTTGTTAATAATATTCACGATACTCGCCTGAATGTTCTTAATGTTTAGTTCGAGTATGATGTGCACTCAATCGGGAAGGTCTGATAATGGACCCTCCAACATCGAATCTCTTCTTATACCTCATGTTTAAGGAAGAAATAGCTAATGGTGTCAAATCTTCATTAGGCAATGCATACCGCGAAAATGTCCTATTGTTTGCCATAGTCTCAGAGCGTTGAGCGTGTCATCATGACGAGTCATCCAGCTGGATTAGCGACTCATCAAAACGTTTGACAGGCTATAGCAGAGAATTCTGGAAGCTCTGTTGCCCTTACGAATAATACACTCTGATCTACAGCAGCGCCTGACGAGACCAAAACGATGTGGTGTGATTCATTGCCATATTTTGACTAAGTTTGTTGTTTTATCGTAACATGTGTTTTCGTCTAATGGCAGTTGACAGTAAGGAAAATATGTCATTTTCGGAATATGTAATGCATAAAACCTTTTCAGACTTGAAATAGTTTTTGTCACTGTTGTGGTGACAAGATTACTGATGCCTATAGATTACCCTGAGTTTCCCAACCAACCCTATCAAAAGGCTAAAATGAGTCAAAAGGTCAATAGCGGTCAATGTCGGTCACCAAATGTAGTTTACACAGACGAACATAACTTTTCATTACAATGTTTCGCTGTCAAGATATATATCCACCTTTTCGTTCACTTGTTATCGTGTTTACTTTCGGACTCTGTTGACCCAAGATGAAACCCCAAAACAATGAGGATCATGAACTCTATATTGCCAACCTACAAACGTAGTATGGAATCTCCGGAACCTTTTCGTTCACTAGTTATCCTGTTTACAAGGCTTTTAGATTTTGAACTCTGTTGACCTCAGATGCACCAAAACAATAGGGTTCTTTCCCACCAAAATTGCAACTAGCAAGCCTATATGGAACATGTTTGATGCGTTCGTTCTCTAGTTATCGTGTTCACAAAAAGGTGTCACATACACACACACATACACACACACATACACACACATACACGCACACACACACATACGCATATCTGCATGATCGCATAGATTCCTGTTGTCTTCGAGGGAATCACAAATGAAAAAGAGCGTTCCATGCTTTCTTGCTTGAAAGAGAGAAACAGTATTAGCCCTACTGATTCAATGTATCCTCATGTTTTTTCTCGAAATATGAATAGTCTGGCCAATTTATGTGAATATATTTGATTTGCTGATCGTTGTATATTCATTGGTCATGCTATATTGTCTTACCTCTCATAACTTCATGATCTCGAATACTTGACGCGTAATGGAATACACAACAAGGCGTTGTCGCGGGTTTGGGTTTGGGGGGAATGACTGAACGGCGCCAAATGTTAAGTCGCATGATTCATTGCATGAACATAATTATTTTACGCTTGTCAAGTGTTACCTAGATCATATACGCAATGTACGAGTGAGCTATATTGGTTCGTCGATGAGGATGCTTTTGATTATACGTTAATTTGTGAGTCTAATATTATTGAATGTTTGCTATATATGTTACAGCAGGTCTTTATTGAGGATATGTGTTACTATTGTTTGCCATATTAAGATATTTAAAATATTTAACTATGGCGAGATTGCTCTCTGTTATTAGTTTGCATCCACTTCATGCCACTGCAGGATTTTGCCGTTGCCGATAGGACGTCTGGAACCATAAAATGATTGTTCTATCAAAAGTTACTAAATAACCATATATGGCTCACAAAACGTTTTTTTCTAATATCTTTAGACATAGAAGTGAACAAACATGGCGCGGCAAATGAATCTGACGAGGAACGGTTAAGCAACCTCCAGTCTGCGTCACGAGAAACAATACTCTCTCTAATTGAGCCATCGATTCAAATAATGATACCCCGTTGTTGGTTTTCATTTCGATCCAGCTTCTGTAATGTTTTAAGATATACCATAATATATAGTAGCATCGTTGAACTACCCTATTCATCTATCATCTATTTCAAATTATTTAGCAAATCGGATGTTTCTCTCTGCTGAAATCTGAGCTGATAGCACTTTGCTGCGTACATGCACGCCCGCTATATAATTGCTGTTCTGAATATGGTAAACAGTTGGAACTAGCCTCTCAGCTGTCCGTCCTCCTGCATGTAGTTCATGCTGGCTCGTCAATTATATTCATGATACTTGCGAATACTCGCGAATGTTCATAATGTTCTGTTTGGGTATGGTGTGCACTCCATCGGGAAGATGTTGACGTGCCGTGTATACTAGACCCTTGAACATCGAGTTCCTTCTCATACAGTTATATCCCTTGTTCCAGAAGAAATGGCTAATGGCGTTCCTTATTTTGCTATTGTCCTATAGTCTCAGAGCGTTAACCATGTCATCATAATATCAGAGTCTTCCAGCTTGAGTGGTTGCTCATCGAAATGTTTGAGAGCCTATGGCCAAGAATCCCAGATGTTTTGTAGCCCTTGCGAATAATCGCACTCTGATCTACAGCAACGCCTAGAAACAGAGAAACGCCCCATGCTTCCATGCTTGAGTTCCAATAGAACGATAGTAATGTAATTATAGACTCGCATGACGGTTCAGGTATGGGCCGGGTGAGTGAATTGTTTTTCGTTTTCATCCCATCGCTGCCCATGATTCTATCTGAAGAGATGTATTTCTATGTTGCTTTTTGAAATATGGATCGTCCGGCCAATTAGGTTGCGGTATATCCATATAAATGGTTCATTCGGTCTCTAATCAGTGACTATTTGATTCGATTTCCCCTGTAACTGCTCGTTTGAAAAAACATTTATAAACTTGTATATCGATGTGGGACAATTGCTAGTTTATCATCCAGCGTGCACCTGGTTTTCCATCCATACTCTCGACACAAGGGAAGGCAGGGCGTTTTCACAACATTTTATTGTACACAAAATGAGCATTAGGGGAATCCTTGTCAGTGGATTTCCCGCGCTAATATGAATCGATGACAGCAAATTGCCGCCTGTGGGTGTCTATCTCCACGTCGCTTCGCGAAACCCATAAGTATATAGGCTGAGAGGAACGTAGCGTGACTAATCAGCTAATGTGGAATGATAAACATACGCTCTAAAGTCCAAGTGGCAAGCAGACATTACAAAAGTGGAGCAGAGCAACCTAATTTACTGCAAATCTGGCGCGATGACATCGTGGATTTAGAATGACTTGTGAGATGAATATCTATAGTGACAAAAGTTTATGTGGGAGGATCAGTATAGCCATATACGATATTATTCGAGCTCTGATGGCAAGTTCAATACTCACGGAGTACAACCACTTCTCTGAAGGATTGAGACCGTAGTATTGACTGATATCAATGTCATCGTATTTTCAACAGTCCAAATTTATACTTATACAGATTTGAAAAACAGAACAAATTATTGACGAACAATGCAATCAAATGACAGGGAGTGACAAGAAATGGGAAGATATCAGTGTAAGTGTGCGCACATGCGAAGTTTAAGGTTATCTCACTCAAAATTCAGTAGGTTCCAACCTGCTATGCTTTCAGGCACCAGTATGATTATTCATGACTGCCATGTTGGATGGGAAGTTATCGTAACTCTCTACGATGTATCTGATGAGAGCTGTTCACGGTTGCATTTCACGCTGTTCGCTAATGATATATGTCGAAGGTCACTCGGGGGCGCGCTGAAACTGAACAGTGCATGAACGAAGAAATGGAGATATCGTTCATTTGGAGGTAGGGCAATCTTTCGAAATTCCCCTGGGGAAAATTAGGAATCCTTAACTACAAAACATCACCCCCACACTTGAGGACAATAACCTATTCGAAGATTGGGTGAAATCACATGATTGCCAACGAGTTATGTCAGTTCACAAATACCCCGCAACGACAAGTCTATGTGGTAAACTTTGTATTATCCCGAACGTTTCATTAGGATTAGCCGCTGTGAGCATGCGCATCTAAAACCGCGAACTGGCTTACACCCACAGTGTATTGTATCCAGAGTTCAGTTTATATCTGGATTAACCGCAGTGGGGTTCACATCTATGTGCTATGTGCGTGTTGAATGTTGAATGCTTTCCAGTTACTGCCATTCACCTCACTACTTATCCAATTACCAAACTAACGCAAATACAGTTTGAACTCAAATGAGCGAGCTAAATTTGATATGAAATGTTGTTATTGGGGTTCGAACGAGTATTTGTCACGACAGGACAGAATTCCATTGAGGGTTGATGAACAAACCAGCGAACCATTTGGCATTTTGGGCCGATGAGAATTACTGTATGTAATAGACGAATGAAACTTAGTTTCAAACAGCTATGTTGCAGACATACTGGCATGGTCTTAGTGCTATTGCAATAACATATTCACGAAGCGCTTCCTTCTGGCAGTTCGAAAAACCTTTTATTTCACATGAATAATTCGTATGACCGTGTTGTCGTTGAGATATTAACTTAAAATTGTGTCCATCGCTTTTTCAGCAAATACTGCGACATTTATGCCTATGACTAGGTTGCAAATATCGGCTAGATTTGTTGTTTTGTCCTACTTGTAAACAAATGACATCATCACTAGATAATCAAATGCAACGATTCGTTATTCATCAAGCTAATGTGTAAATGGCCAGAGACGCGCGCACAACATAACAGTCAGTGAAATAATTAACGTTGGGCCTACGTAATGTCACTACTGTCATAGTGCACGTTATTGGCAAGTTAACTATGGCAATCCAGCACAGTTCCGACACAGCTACTTGCTATTCTGATAGTGAAGGAGGCGTGGATATACTATTGGCGGTGAATTTGTCCCCTAAATACTCAATACTTGGAACAGTACTCCATCAGACAACACAATTTCACAAGGTGACATTGAAAGGATCACTTCGGCGGTAGAGTGAACTTGCCTTATTTTATGCCGGTATATTTGACTTAGGCCTATTCTCTTGAGTCTGGTCATGCAAGTCGTTCCCCGCGTTACGACACTGAATTCTGTAAAATACGGTGGAGTTTAAGGAGCTTTGGAGGCACTTCCATTTACCTTCAATTGTCTCTTTCCTCCTGGTGAACTCTAGTTTCGAACAAGTTT
>JAUOBX010227978.1:0-11694 GCA_032360705.1 Eupentacta quinquesemita
TAAAACTAAGAAATGACCAACAGGGGAGGGGGCCCCCCTCCCATCAGACCCTTCCCCCAACGAAAAGCTCTTCGCGACGCCTCTGGTTCTACACGCACAAGTTGTGTATACACATATCGGCTCAATGTTCGTGATATTGTCTGTGAAATTGGTTAAATCAATTTGGCTGCTGATAATCGTGAAATTGACAAGGACTTGTCAACAAGGAGAAACGAAGTGAATGAGAGCTTTACTAAAGAAGGGTGTAGTATGGACATACTGGAATCTGGAATATCGTCATGAGAATAATAAAAGACTTGGCCTGCATGTCAGGTCTATCCAACGTGAAGAAGGCAGGATGCAGTGTAAATATGAGTTTTGTAGAACATATTTAGTATATGGATCCACAGGTATAATGTATTCCGAATGAATTATTCAGGTATAAATACCGAAATTGACGTGCTGTGATTGAAACCATAGATTTAGACGAATTAGTACCTAAGAAGTAAGCATATGATAACGAATCATGCTGAGCTGATCATTGCATAGATGTGTCAATATCATCCATTTACGAATGAAACCAATATCCTGCATATAAGCTCTAATCTGCCACAGAATCACTCAAATAGGATAGACATACCGCGATCTACGGAAAGGTTACTAATATGGACGACATATAATTTTCTCCCAGTTTAGGTGTCAGCCTTCACGAACTATATCGTCCAAGCAGTTGAACTGCAATTAACAATTAGGATAGGCTCAATGCGGTTAGGTATATATCTTTCCGAGGACTAGAGAGGATGATGGGATGGTCATTAGCCTGGGACCGTGAGACCCACGATATCAGATAACGCCCGTGGTCAATTGCTGGTGAAAGGGCAGCAA
Organism: Eupentacta quinquesemita; assembly: GCA_032360705.1. Taxonomy (NCBI): domain Eukaryota; kingdom Metazoa; phylum Echinodermata; class Holothuroidea; order Dendrochirotida; family Sclerodactylidae; genus Eupentacta; species Eupentacta quinquesemita. The sequence goes on from JAUOBX010227978.1 coordinate 865, forward strand.
TGCCGGGTATCTCCACTAAAGAATTCACATGTTAAAACACGTAATTTTCAAAATCGGCTTATACTTCGTGTCTGGAAATATAGCCTGACCAAATCATCATATCATATTTCCAAAGTTTCTAGAAACAATTTGTCATATATTCTATTAAAGTGACAGAATAAAGGAAAAAAAGTCGGAAATCCTTTTCTTCAGTTTATAGGATGTCCTATATAGTCCACGTAGATCTGTCTATCTAATGATGACTGAGTTTGTACATCGTGTGGAAATACCAGTAGACCCTTTTCACTGCCACTGTCTCTATATGTGTTACCCGTCATCTTGCACTGCAGCCGTCAACAGTTTCGGGTTCGATTGCTATTGATGAAGATATAGCATGTCGTGATCTTTGCAGCAATTGTTATACATCTCGTCTCAAGACGAGGGTTGTTGATAGGAACTACACCTGGTGATCCGTTAACAGTAACACAGTTGCCATCAAGGTAGCGATGGAACGGGTATATTCTCACGAGTTCAGTCTGACACGAGATCAGTTACAACTTTGCGTATTGCCGAATGCTGTAACATCGACTGAAAAATGTTTTACTGAAACTCGTAAGATATAGAATAATGTTTTCTGCTCGTACGGATGATTTAGGGTGACCTCACAATAATGAAATTCCACAGCTATCAATTCGTGTATGTGTATGTAGTGGAACAACTTCTAATCATGGCATTCATGTGAACTATTATAGTCATTTCTCCAATGACACAAAATTTTACATAAATAAGTGACAAGGCTTGTCCCACTGAGTATCAGTGAACGAAGACTTCGACTGATCAGTAGGAGTTTATAGGCTACCGTATATTTTCGGGAGAAACGAATGGGAAATATATAAATGTCACTATGAATAACTGCCGTGGGTAGCATTATTTGATGAATGTTCAATTTCGATTTTCTGCAACAGCAAAAGAGAAATGTCAAGACGGATTTCAATGACATTGTGGAATAGCGATTTGCATATTTAGAATCATATGACGCCCCAAGGTATTGAATTAACCAGAGTTAACAATCAGGTTTCTATAAATAAATGGATGTTCACATTCTGGGTGAAGTCAAACGATTCGTAGATCATGGTAGGTTGGTATCGACCCTACGAGGCGTAAAGTGTAATCGTTCTCAACGGCGCGATTACAAATGTAGGTCATAGCGAATACAAAGAGCTCATAGGATCATGTCACAAGCCCTAACCCCTGAATAATCGAGATGTACAGGAGTATAAAGAGTGGTTAATACTGTGATTATTTAATTATTTCAGCAAAACTACTCCTGCCATGACCAGATGACTGGATTTGAGCATGTGCTGACGGGCATGTTCATTGTTCAGTTCATTATTGTCGTGAGCGTATATAGCGGGCCCCAACCTCGCTCAATTGAACTGCCTCATGAGTTACGACAGTCCCGTGGTGAATACATATGGTCCGAGTGGCCCTGACCACTGACATACCAGAATAGAAGATCATTACACGTGTGGTCAGCAAACCAAATACACTTTACAGCCAGTTTGAGTTATCGTGTTCGACCTGAGCACCCTAACTGAGGATATCTCATCAAGAGACGACTTAAAATCCGGCTGAATACTTCATGCACAACGGAGTGAAGGAAAATGTAGAGTTATATATGTAATCAGGATACCACATGTTAAGGCTGTTACATGGTTTGGGAAGTACGCTTTTTGCACCGACTTGTTACACGCAGGTATACATTATGACCTCAAAAAATCCATCATCCTACTCATCTTCCGCTGTAATGATTAACGAGAAAAGAGATCTCGTCGTTGCCTCCAGGGCGAACAGCGTGTCAAATTCTGTTTTTATTGTCAACTATTACTACACATGAGGCATCTTTAATTTAACAACTGCCAGGTGAGACACCCTTATCGGCAGGTGCAGGTGTTCTTAAGTGTAACATTTTTAATCTGTTCACATGGTGTTCTTATTTTGGCACGATGGTTCTTTATGGTGTAATGCTGGGGACCTCGTGCAATTTGTGAACATGTACATTTTTATGAATGCCTCGGGCTGAGGGCCAGCCCGCATGCACTGTCTCGGGAGACTTTGTCTAATTGACTACACAAACCATATTCACTAGTAACACTCCCTGTTATAACAGAGACTATAACCGATGTTTGCCAATTAGCAGTACTTGATAGAAAAAAACTTTCAAGATAGTGTGTATTAGCTGGTCTAGACAGCTACAGCTTCCATTGAGACGAAAACTATCAAGACAGTAGGGCGATGCAATTAAAGGTACATGGCGCCACCTATACTAATAACTTCTCCTATCTCTGAATATACGAGATCTAATGTACGTAGCGCCATAGTGTGATACGCCACATGTCTTCAATCGTAAGTGTGTATAGATAGCGGTCCCACAAAGTGATCACACTAGCGAAGCAAATAAAGGTACTTAACGCCGCCTATTCCATGAACTTTTTCTGGTTCCTATAGTATTCAGTCAGACGACGAAATACATTTTAATTGGCGCTGACGTTCTTACACCCAAGGGTACTTACCCAAGATGTTGGGGTTCACCCGCTGTATAATCGTCCGTAAGTATTATTGATTGAGCAGCGGAGTTGGTTTTCAGGAAGGTCTGTTCAACATTTATTTTGGGGCTACGTTGGCTTTCTGAGTGCTGAATAGTTAACATGGTAGTCAATCGTGCAATTTCCTGTGATTATTTCCCCTGAAATTCAGCTGATTTCGACCGAGTAATCTCGAATTTCTCACGGTTAATTCGGCCGAGATCAGAAGTCACACAGTGAAGTCAATAGCCAGATTCAGCAGCGCGACGAAGTTGTCACGTTCGATACATATTGCGTGTTCTAACTACGAGCTAGATTTTCTCAGCGAGGCATCAGTGACCTATAGTGCCTTGACGCGAAATTATGCAACGCCCTCGCCTGCACTGGTAATACACGGGAGTCATGTACTATCTCAATATATTTTCCACGGTCTAATCGCTATTAATTGTATAGTTTCAGAACTGAATAAGTTCTCACGAGAAATTTATCACTAAAAATTTAGAAAATATTTTTTTTACGAATACTCTGTTAACTGCCTGAAAGTAATTCATGGTTATAATACTTGTTGTGAATCGTATTTTTACACGCGATTAAGTGTGTGACTACATGGGTGATGATAATAAAGTGATGAGAGTTTTTTGTGTGGAATATACAAGTTCAAGGACGTCACCTCGTCAGTTTAAGAATGAGTTGTTGCAACTGCTGTTCCTGTGTTTGAGCAACTTTTGTTTCATTGTAGTTCATCTCCGGCATTTTTATCGTTCAGAATGTGAAATCATTTGTCGTGGTTCGTTTTGTTCCAAAATCGAACCCGTTCCTGCTACGCCTGTAGGATAAAAGTAATTACAATAAGAAAATATATGAATCATGACACATCCTCGAAACTCAACATATCTAGAACTAACGTCACATAATGACAAGTTCAGCAGGTTCAGTAAACAACTTATTCACGGTCGGACGAAGTACTTTGAAAATTAATGAAAGCGTCAAGGAATTTCGGTTGAACTTGATGACGTGAATGTTTTTCAGCCAAACAATATCGAAACATGGCGCTGCCAGGATATTCGCCACAACTCCACTGGACAAATCTTTAGCAAGAAAATGCCTGTAATCGGAGTTATTTATGTCACCATTGAATGAAATGATAAGGCTCCCACTTCACTGTAATATACTGAGGTTCGTGAAAAAATAATACAACTAAAATAGAATGTTAGACACGGCCGTCTCCCACTTTGCATTAGACTATTCCATAATACGTCATCGGGAACTATACACATGAACTGAAACACAACTATTTTCCTTATTAGCTGTCACCGATCCTAATCTCTCGATTGATCCGCAATTCTACCAATAGAGAACAATTAATACTATGCAATCAACTGATGAGGATGAGCTCTGTATTAAGTACACATCTACTATCTAGGCTCTTGTGGACTCGATAGTTTTTCCCATAACGCAACGTTCTGCCACTCTTGTCAACCTTCTGCCAACGCTTTGCCAACGATGTGTTCTATCTGAGTGTCTACGCTTCATCAAATGTACCAATGATTATAGAACTCGGTAAGTTAAATATCCGTGAACTACCGTCACACTCACTGTATGCTTCATTACCACCATGTCTCCAGCAATTTCCTTCAATAAATATTGTACAGGCACAGGAAAAAGAAATACCGACAGGCCGCAGGCCAGTGGTATAATTATATAACTTCGAATGTACATCAAAGACAGATATTCGCCTCTATATATTTGATGGATACCAACTGATAAGAATTGATTGTATGAATTATTAATCAATGTCATACGTTTCGTAAATTGAATATATAAATAAATGATAATAATTAATGTACGTTTTGGAACCATTGACTTGGCTCGTCGATTGCTGCGTTGTATGGTATGTGTTTGTATATATATAGTTTATCATTTGTATGTTACATAAATTCGATGGAAGCAATTGGGGAAATAATACGAAATTTAGAGATTGAGGATTTCTCTGGAATCCAACCTAAACTATTTATTTTGATAAAGCTCGCATATCAGACCCACTAAGGCGAATGCTATTCACGGTAATACCATTTAATTAATGGGCTGGATCCATTGTATCCATCCTATAATCCAATACTGTCAACCCTATAGGATTGGAGGTGAGTATATCATCGCCGATACGACTGGAGGGTGCGCGGATACATGGGAGAGGCTGGATATATAACGGTGATTTGATATCTGATAAGCTTTATCCATGTATGAACGAATCGACATCCAAATGAAAATGTATGGTAGTGGGATAATCGCAAAGAAAAACATCGTCAAAAAAGAGTGCCACGTCGTCGATATTTTTATTGTAGTTGTATACGTTCTTGAGATTATCTATCATCGCAATCATGTATATAGGCAAGTGAAAATAGTTGTCCAAAACAGACTGACTGGTAGTAGGATTAGGGATATCAATGGGATCAGGCTAGTTAATCTTGTCTAAGCACACGTGAACTGTGGATATAGAATGAAAGGAGAGTTACAATAAACTGTGGAATAAGGATCGAGCATTCGTACCAATACGTGTAATTCTACTATCGCATCTGATTATTTCGAATTGGTTTCCCTGCGTCGATGAACAGTTATTTTATTATTTCTGCCTCGATTGAATTGGTAATAATAAACCACTGACAGTCACTGCCTACCATGATAGATTGGGTGAACTCTGACGACCGGTACGATGACAGTCTCAAAGAGAGGGCTGCATTGCGCTTTTCTGCGATACTGTTGGATTATCGATGGAGTTAGCTGGGTGATAGCTTACTTGATCATTTTGCCCTAACCACACACATCGTCACACAACATTGATTTGCTACTTGCTCGATACCCGGCAACACTAAATCCGTAGCGTACGCTGTTATCCTCATTACTAGAGTTGCAAGGTAACTAAGTACTATTGGTTAGTAACGTTGCTTTGTGAAATAACCTAAACATTGCTTCGGGCTATTCACACACTAATGCTACAGAACGTATATACCGAGAATATCAGCCATAGATGTGTCATTGGAATTGGAAGGTATTGGAGGTTCACAATCACATGGCTGGTCCTGAACGAGATGGTAATCTCTCCGAACATCGGTATCAACATTATATATCGGTATCACAGCTAGACATGCTAATTTTCAGTGGTAGACATATACTTCCTATGACTTCGATGACCCATATCCGCCATATGTACTCTCTTTCGTTGTCAGAAACTCTACGGCGAAGAGTACCAGGTTTGAACATCGGTGTCCTCATCTGATTATATACCGGAGGCCAATTTTCCTCTTTTCAGTTGATAAACTCCAGGAGAACCCTGATTATCCCGATTTTAACTCTAGTCGTTTGACAATTTATTCTGCTGGCTATACACAATACGTCAATAAATATATGTATTTCACATAACTCCAATGTCAATACCCTATTCACTCTGTGCACTAGAGGTGGGAGAGGATGAGAGTTGTTAGGAGTCGTCGGATATTATTTGAGCTCCCACGTTTCTTCGAAATAATGATGACTTTATTATATATCGATTGAAGATACGAAGGAACGGTCGCGATATGAGCAATTCACATACATTTACATAGCATTACATAGCATTACGGGTGACCTGCTAAGGGGAAAACATGACATCCACACGCCATACAATACAAAATAAACATCGACTCGCCCGTGTTATTATTCCTAGGCTGACGGTTGTATATCAACTAGTCAGTGAAGCGTTCGATTCGTGTATCATACATGTGAATGGTTTTTTACACTCTCTTATAGGGTTGACCTCAGAACGATCGTTGTGCGATTTCGTGAAGCTCGTGGGTTTCTTATAAGACTGCATTCAAGTTTATTATTTGGTCTGTGAAATTGAAAACGCCGTTATATTTTATCAGGGCAGGCGGAATCGTCTGAGAAGGTGGAACCTGCTGAAATGTTACGGTGGATTGCCTGGTCCTGCCCCCAAAGGTGATATAAAATATATGATTTTCAAATAAATCACACCGCAATATTTGAGCTTCATATCTTCAGGGATAATATATTAATGCCATTAGTGAGTTCAATGCACACCACTTCATCGGTGAATGCTTCAGTAATGATAGAACTGGTTGAAGTGGAACGATGTGTGTTACGAAGACAATATGAACAAAACATAGCTATTTTCCTCCCTGTACTGATCTTCCGCTCTATGGTGAGCTAATTTCATTAATAAATAACATGAGCAAAGCAACGATCATTATAGGCAAATCCGGAGATCATACCTATACATAGCATTCTCTTCGCAATCAACTTGCAAGGGCACCGTGTTACCCGATTTGTGTTAAAAAATGTTAATTACTTTTATCCTATATGGTTTGCGTGGAATCTTCGTGTTAATCCGTAAAATGTATTATCACCCACACATTGGATTATGACATCATTGTATAAAGACCACGGTGCCAGTTTTTGCCTGCTCTCAAAAGGGACTAGGAAGTAATTGAGTTATTGACCTCGTGGCGCAAGGTACAATGTATTTCCCATCGTCAATACCGTGATACGAATGTATAGTAGAACAAAAGCACGTATTCTGTCCGACACGTCTTCAGTCCGACACGTCTTCAGTCGGACAAGTCTTCAGTCTAAAAATAAAATACACGTCTTCAGTCTGACAATTCTTCAGTCCGACACGTCTTCAGTCCGACACGTCTTCAGTCCGACAGGTTTTCAGTCTGACACGTCTTCAGTCCGAAAATGAAATACACGTCTTCAGTCCGGAAGCAATTACACTATACAAAGAGGTTGCAGATTGTTCGATCCGCCATACAGATCTGTTCACAGTGCATATATCCGTCTATTTTGCAGGTTTTTTGCCAATCCGTTTTACACTAAACTTGGTGGGTGTGGTCTATAGTTGGTCCCGGAAAACATCACGGCCATTCCATGGTCACCAGAGGTCGAATTTTGCGTAATTCAGGCGAGTTTCCTAACTTTGACCTTTTTTTGTAAAGCGTCACTGGCATATTTGTTTGTTCGGCCTATCATTATCATTATCCGTCTAATTTGAATGGAACTTGGGTATGAACTTTAGTAAATGCTGAGCATGGGGGGTATTTCAAAAACATCGGGGGTCAACCAGAAATAATGTAGGCAATATTTCTAAGAATAGAACGTCAATATACATGATTATTGCGGGGATATATATGTGGGTAGTTCACCGCTTCACATATTCAGTTTTATCTGGCTCTGTTCGGTAACAAAAGTAGTCTACTTCCAAGTTGCTAAAAATTGCATGCATAACTCATATCCATTTTACATTAGGCTATTTCGACCTTGAAATTATTGTCATGTTTTTTTTAGATCATAATATTATATTGATCATGATGATGAAAATAGTGGATATAATACAAATATTAATAATAATAATGATAATCCTGATGATAACAAAGATAATGATAATAATAATAATAGTTCACCGTTCATATATAGCGCATAAACACTGCCTAGAATGGTTCCAACAGTTTTACACCAGAATTAGGACCTGATACACATGTCCTATTGGGTATTTGTATATGCCAGGGCCTATTCATCATATATATAATAGTAAAAAAGTTCCTGAATGCAGCAAGGAAGTGCTAAATTCTGAAATATATATATATATACATAAACTCTAACCCAACACAACCCATACGGCCTGATAATGATAGATATCCAATTACATTGTCTGTAGGGCGTGCACACGCCATACAACAAACGGTTGATAAAATATCAATAGAGAAAGCTGGTTTATCGAAACCAAATGCTCAATAGGTCTGAAACCCCAGGTTATCAATCGATGAGCCATAACGTTTGATGAACGGAGTTGATCGATTGATAATCCTGATTTTTCGATGAATATATTTGATGATAAACCAGGATTTCCAGGATTTCGCTTGATAAACCGGGTTCATCATTTGATAAACCAGGGTCATAGAATTTATGAGCATTAGATATTGATCTACCGATTAAACTGGTGTATCAACTTGAAAAGTTGATGGAGTTTACTGCTCAGTTTAATAAACCTGGTTTACCTGTCGTGGAACCTGATTTATACGGAGCAAAATGCTGAGACTGTCTATATATACTTGTATACTGTATATGTTTTATTTTCGGACTGAAGACGTGTATTTCATTTTCTGACTGAAGGAGTGTGGAACTGAAGACGTGTCGGACTGAAGACATGTACCCTTTTTGTATGTACATCGAATACGGGATTTCTCACCTATCCGATAATGACTGATGATAATTGATCGTATGGAATGATGATAATAATCATGTCATGCGTATCTGAAGAATGTGCTACAGCTGTGAAGAACATAATATTCGCTCGATATGCTACACTACACATACAATAGTATATGCTTGAAATGGTACAGCCATTCAATTCCCCTGACTGAGAGGGGTGAACCTATACAAACTGTTGAAAATGTATGGTTGTGGGAAAATCTCTAAACCAATATAGCGGAATCGGATTTCGTCAGGCATAAACTGTTGATTGTCAATCAGTTGTAGCATATATTTAGGATGTTAGACGAAGATTCATGTTAGTCGGTTGGAATCGAACAAAAACATGAATGTACCTCCGTTAATAACCTTACATGAATACGCGTACGTATTCAATTTACGTGATAAATCAGGTCAACTGTTCGAAAGCTGAAACCCAAACCCGAGATCTCACCCATGTTAACTACAAGTGCTTAATGCTGGAAGTGGAGTCGGAACCTTTCCCATTTTAGGCACTACTAATAGCACATTGTGGTTCCTGAATTCAATTATTGCGAAGTGTTGAGGTTATCGCGAAATGCGACACAAAACTTTCATTCCGCCAGTGGTTTGAAGGATGCCAACTATGGTCGCTACGCTACAATGTCGCATTCGAATCTGCCGATCCCATCTCTTCCAAAACGATATTCCACGATATTTGCTATTGTTAGTGTAGGAAGTCGGCTTCCAGAAGTTGATAGGCCCATATCCTCTCAACTATTTGATCCTCGAGCATATCAAAGTTCTGTAGCAACGTTTGCTCCTTCAACGACATTAAAATGGGGGAAAATGCTCAATTATTGAGTGAATAGTTACTAGGAAAATGCAATAACGTTCCTGGAAACTTTTCTGAAACATTAACCTGCATACGTACCTGAATTGTATTGCAAAACATGTTATAGACGTTTCGGAAACGTGATCATCGATGTCTTGAAAACGTTCTAGGGATCGTTGGAAAACGCTCTTAGAAATGTTCTTAGAAATTATTTCAGCAACGATCAGACGACTCAACATTTAAGTTTCCTGAACGTTCTTAGATCACGTCTTTGAAACGTTTTTATGTTCCTATGAAATATTTTTCTGACGTTTTTTTAAAGCTTTCGTGCTACCTGAGAAACTATTTATGTTACTCGAGCATGGCAAGCCTCCTTTAATTACGATATACGAGCTCAGTAGCGACATTTGTAGCTTCGACGACATTATAATAAAAAAAATCCTCATTTTTGAGTGTATAGCAGCTAATCGACGTCGGCGTCAACCTAAATTGTTCTTCTCGATCAAGCTCACCATATTATATGAGAAGTTTCAACCCAAGATTTGAAACCTTCTGCGGCTCTGCTGGGTCCTTCATAAACATGTTTCATATTAATAATGATAGCTCAGCGTATTCACAAAAAAGTTTAACGGTTTTCTTGGTGGTTCAACGGGAATTGTGCATGATCAGCCTGTTTTCTCGCACATGTTAGCCGATACTTGGGCTAAAATGCCGCAGGAGGAATGAACAGACAGACCAATATGATTCATGAGTAGACTCTAGTTAACATCCATTTAGTAACTTGGTCTCCTGGGCGATATATTCATCGTATTGAGATGACTCAGAAGAAAAAAGACTAAGAGGTCAAACATCCTAAGTGTCCAGGATTTTAGGCTGTCACAACATCCTTAGCAAAGTCATCTTACAACGAAGGTATATCGTCTTCCGGGTAATCCCTCGGCGCTACAAGCTAATGGATTCCCACAAGATCGACGAATCTTAAGCAAACGATTAAACAGAAGTAAGTGCAGAGACTGAGATCAGTCTCATGTCCCTACAGAGAACTTTTACCTCAGGCAGTTGATACTCGTCGTTGTTTAACACAGTACAACACCCCACATTGCCACAGGGAGGTATCATGGGAGGTTGCTCGACAAACACACTCAGCATTGGCAGAGCGTTCTCCAAAAATGATAACACTATCCGGGTCTTATAGGACGTCTCATCACT
>JAUOBX010228089.1:0-11694 GCA_032360705.1 Eupentacta quinquesemita
ATGGTTTTGGGGTATGGCCACTGCTGCTGCCTCGACACTGCAGGAACCTTCAGGCGCTAGTGCAATAACCTTTTTACCACTTTGTCCAACTGATCTGGAACTTGACACACATGTCTGCCCTAGAGAAATCTTGGATTCAATTTTGTTTGCGTATGTACATGTACGCTCTAGCTAGACTCCTATTAAGTTTTTAGAAAAGAGGTGCAGAGACTTCATCCCTGGTATCAGTGGTATGTAGGTTGATCATATCTGATCCCCACTGTTTTGAGGTCTAATTCGGGGTCATCTGGGGTTGACAGATGTCCAGGTCTGAAAACCGCTGTAAACATGATAACTAGTGAGCAAAGAAGTGCAGCGATTTCATAGATCAGTATTGGTGTAATCTGGCAAAAGAATGCGGCAGGGAATCACTATGCATTGTTGCGTTCTTGTTGATTATGTGGAATTCGTGCCGAAGGCAAAATAATCTATGAGATAGTACGGGCGTGTGTATGTGTTTGTGTTTGTAATGTGTACATGTTATGCTGTAGCAGTCCAAATAACTCAAGATTGTGCTATCACCGCCATTTTGCATGCCCGTGCTTTCATTTTTCTTCCAGCTGCCGCAGAGTTAGTTTTCACTCCTATCCCTCATACTCTTTTTACAGACACAAAACAGCCAGCCATTATCACAGCCTAGGACAATCAATCAAGGCTAGAGAGGTCATTGCAACTTTCAGCCGTTCATTTCCGCATAGGATTATCGCGCACGGCTGTGTACTAGCTAACAGCATTCAAAAGAATCCACAGGATAACTAGACAACTCCTGGCGGTATATACCCAACTTTCTTGTGATGTAATCGAGGCCCTGCATGGCACTTCCTTTGAGGTTTAGGTGAGGGTTTAATGTTCGCAAAAGGCTCTGTTTTTTTTAACTTGGCCCAATTGCCCCTCGGACACGGTTGAAAATTAGAACTGGTGATATCACTTCAAAAATAGGGTTTTATGGGAGTAGGAATGTTGGATTTTCTGGAGCATAGGTGTTCATAGCTTAATTCCTTTCAATTTTTCCAGGCCATTACTGTTCTTACAATGACTTACTGATAATAATGCAAAAAACAGGCCCTATTCGGTGCACAAATTCTTGAACCAAAGATACTAACATGCAGGCTTAGCAATGTTTGGTGTATTGCCTGAAAGTATGGCGAATGATTCAAGACATTTTCCCCACTATACTTGTCACACAAAAAATATTATTGCGAAACTATGCCGGAACTGACAGCAATTCAGGCTTCTTCTTTTTTTAAGTTCCCATGAAAACCACAATATTAATTTGATGTAGATTCTTTCCATGGTGTGTAATCATGTAGGTGACTTTAATATAACAGCACATAAAAAAGTTTGGATAACCTCTCTGTTCTTGAACTCCTCAGCTAGCACCAAAGTTCGTTTTAGACGTAACAACATGTCAACAATTTGGTCAAACTTGAAAACTATTGCCCTAACTAATAACTTCATGAGTTTTTCTTCGCTTGTGACAATGAAAAACACCCTAGCTAATGGAACAGGCCATTATCAGTCTAAGTTTTTTCGGTCTGGCACTCTCCAGGAAGCACCAAACTTTGTTTCGGACGTAACAACATGTCAACAATTTGTTCAAACTTGAGAACCCTTGCCCAAACTATCAACTTCATGAGTTTTCTTTGCTTGTGACAATGGAAAACACTAATAGCTGATGAAACATGCCATTCTCAGGCAAAGTTATCTTGGCTGGAACTCTCCAGGAAGAATCAAAGTTTGTTTCGGATGTGACAACATGTCAACAATTGTGATGGTCAGAACTCTCGATTTTGAACTGAATGATAGGAATTTAGGAAGCTAATAAACACTCGTCAAAGAGCCATGACCGTGTTGATCGTGGTTAAGCATGGGCAATAACCCGCCTTCTTCTGACTAGTTCTCAGACGATATCCGGCGAGCAGGGGTGTATTCAATCCAAACCTGCTCCAAGAAACAACATTTCACATCCCCATCTGATGAGTGATTAGTGTACACCAGGATCTGACCACAACCTTGGATCCTGGTAATTTCGAAATCTAATCATAGTAACTGTGTACAGCTGACCGACAGGACTTATTTGAATTTTCCCAAAACAACCCACCATAATTTCCAAGTCCACTGCACCACAGCGGAACCTGGACATCAAGACCTCGCCAAATCGCAACTGCAAGTACAACCCTTTGGGTGGTGAGTGCATAGATCAAACTCAATAACTGTTTCATGCCAATGATACTGCTTGGCCACTCTCCCGATGTTATTTATCAATTAATTATCAGCATCCATGTTACTTATGCTGGGGGCAGTAGCCCCACTTTCTGCGACCCTTTCAAACAACTTCCTGCATATCTTTTCCAGAAATTGATGTAGATAGGCCTTTCAAACCCCCCAGAAAAGCACTATTCTTTGATGTGCTGTCTGCAGCGGTTGAATAAGAGAAGTGATAGTGGCGATTGCTAACAAGGAATGGTGGTGTCTGGATTATGGTCAGAATGACTGATTCACTTGATCACTCTATTGAGCAGTCACATACATGTACATGCAGTGTTGGAGATGAGACGGTCCCTGTGTAACTAGCAGTGGTAGCACATGTATATATTCAATATCAAATATATATGAGACAATGTGACTAGTATACTAGTCACTTTCTGTATAATATGGAGTCTCCAAAACATCACTCATGGCATTGAAGTAAAAATGTCATCTTTTTGTTACGTCCGAAACCTATAGCAGGAAGAGGACCTTTTTCTTTAGGATTCAGTGGTACAAAATAGCATGTGAAATCAGCTAGCTGCAAGGAATTGAATAATTATTTGAGTGAAATGCCAAGTTGCATTTTGAACGATGGAAGAGATTATTTAACATCCATTGTAGATGCGAATAGTGACAATCGTGAAATCACAACAACTTTACTCTCTTACAACAGAGAAAATGTCACTAAATTGTTTAAACCGGTGGTTACAAAGGTGGTATAGTGTTCTGACATGTTATAACCAGAAAAACAATCAAATGATAGAACAATGGATGAATCAAGTATTGTATGTAGAAATGTCCGTCAACAAATTGGTTCGTTACGTCCGAAACAAACGTTTGTGTGTGGTGCAAAAAGCTGCCTTGATTAAAGTAAGTTATTGAATGTAGAGTTTATCTCTGTATACTGCCAGGAGATGATGGGAAAACTTCCACCATATTAGAACAACTGATACCAGGAATGGAGAGAATACAATCATTTTTCTGTTCCGGACGTAACATATGTTTCGGACGTAACCCATTTTGACGGAAACATTCAATTGGTCATGGTGGAGGGAGCGAATAACTTCAGTTATATTATTACCTTGGGATGTTTAGTATGCAGCTCAACTGAATGTGTGAATACCATTTTCAATAAACTTCCTTCCTAACCTTTGTGATATTAAATAGATAACATGAGTGCCAATGGCACAGTAGCTCACCTGGTATGCATAAATTTATCTCACTAGTGCAATCTGATGAGAAGTGACTGATTGAGCTAACATTGATGTCATATTGGCATTTGGGACCTTGGACCCAAAACCCTGAACATCCCAGAGGTTGAGTAACTGAGGGCCCTACAGTAGGTCCAACACTGAGCCTTGGGCCAGGAATTTGCAATCTCTTCCCCCTATTATACCATCACTTTCACAAAACATCACTACTGTGCACCAACATTTGTAGTAGGAGAAGCATTCTGCGTGATTTCACATGATAGGCCCTAGGGCCGGCCCACACTGGGCTTGGGCCTAAATCCATGAGCATTTTGAAGGTACGGCTATTATGACCAGCATTATGACCAAACATCAGCACTGTGCAACACAATTTGTAGGAGATACATGATTTTGAGGTACTTCATATAATGGGCCCCAGTGCCCAAGCTGGGCCCTCAGCTCGAAACTCCTGAACACCTCCAATCGACCTCTACCTGAGGACCATTAGAAGTAACTTCAAAGAAGTGGGACCTTGAGCCAAGAATTCCTGAACATCCCGAAGGTACGGTTGTTGGACCATCATTATGACCAAACATCAGCGATGTGCAACAAAATTTGTAGGAGATACAAGACTTTGCAGTAATTCTTATAATGGGCCCTAGGGCTCAAACTGGGCCTCCAGCCCAAAATTACTGAACACCCACAATAACCCTCTACCCGTAGGTTATTGCATGAGGAAAATCAATTGAAGTTTGTGGGAGGAGATGCATTTTGAGTACCATTGTGATAAATTTCATAAAATGGGGCAATTGGGACTTTCCGACCATTGTTATGACCAAACATCAGCAATGTGCACCCAAAATTTGTGAGAGGAGAAGCATTTTGTGTGATTCCACTCGATGGGCCCCAGGGCCCACACCGGGCCTCAGGCCTAAAATTCCCGAACACCCCTGATGGCCCATGACTTGGTCAACATTGTGACCAAGTTTCATCATGATCCATCGAAGGATGTGCGAGGAGTAACAATTTGAATCAATTGTTAACAGATCACCTAGCCATACGGCCGGCCAGGGGTGAGCTAATAAAACCAAAACCCCTCCATGACATTTGTTGGGGGTACGTCATTGTTCCACATTGTACCTTCATGAATGTACCTCGAGCTCCTAGTTCCTTGATGACAACTTCCCTCTTCCAAATATATACAGGATCACCGTCCAACAGGCCACCCACTTCAAGAACTGGATAATGGAAATGTTCGATTACATGTCCCTGTTCCAAGTAGGCCATATCCACGTGAAGCAGGGGTACCCCGTCGGACCAGGGGCGGTACTTCTGAGGAGTGTCCACCCCCGCCCCAGTGAGCTGTCAGGAGCTATCTACCGATTAGACAGATTGCGAAGACCTCCTTGTTTTTATTGGTCATCCAATTGGCTATTTACAGGCCACGAGCAAGGTCTCCGCTACCCTACCTGTCGTTATTGTTTCTCGTTGCGATCGCGCGACGGGGTGCTTCAAGTATTTTCGCCAAATTGTGGGCTCGAGCTCTCAATCGGATTAATTGGCACTTATGTGCGCTGTTTACGCTGCTCATTAGCAGAGGGGTTAATCGGTCGAGTGCTGAACTAGCTTGACCAACCTAAGAAGGTCGCATGAGTCATCGTCCTAAACCTTCATCGACATCGTCCGTGACTTTTAATTGCACTGCCGCCCTTTTTATCCAGAAAATACGATGTTTTCGCGTCCGTGGAGAAGATGGCTCACCAGTCCAGGAGTCTATACGCACCTGCAAACAGCAGCCTACCTATCCCCCACCCCCCCCCCCCCCCCCAATGAATAATTTGTGAAATTCCTCATCCCTTATAATTTGTAGCCAAGAACTGCTCTGAATTCCATCTACATTTCATTCCCCTTTGTGGTAACAAGCTTGTTCCAGGTATCCCCGCCGCCGTCCAATTTCCATCGTACCCATAGTCGGACAGTTGACATTGTAGATGGAACAGTAACATTGCCACCCAAGTTACAGGTCGGCAGCAAACCACACATAATTGAAAATTACGAATAGTCGTGATCAAGCATCCGAATTCAGAACCTTCACACCACTCACCGCGACTTTCCGATCAACGGAATTATGTCGCTAACTGCTCCAAAATCCCGATTCTATACACAGGTTTATGGTGGAGTGGGTTCTGTCATCGAGGCAATCTTTAGCAGCGAGACTGGCGAGTCCTTATACTCTGGCAAATTCAACTGTCACTTCATAACTCCCAACGGGAGATCCTACTGAAGACTCGCAAATTGACATGGCGTCAAATTGAGGCGCGCCCCGACCATCCTGAATTCGCGCCGCCGTCCGCTCCCATTTAACGACCTGTGGAAGGATATGGTGCAGCATAGGACTACTGAGACTTCTGAGAGTACGACTCGGACCAAGCATGAAGGTATATTTTATTAGAAATAAATCATTTATCCGTATATAATATACCCTTGACGATGAATCAATTCTCATTTCTCCTTGTTCAAAACAGTAAACAGTATGATTTTTTTTAGCTCATCCTAGCCATAGGGCTAGGTGAAGTCCCACCAAATGCTACTCCTACAGTTTTTGGTGCACAGTTGTTCGGTCAAAATGATGGCCTTTGGGTCGTTCCAGAATTTTTAGTCCAAGGTCCCAATCATGACCCATTTTATGAACTACACACAATGGTTTTGAAAAGCATCTTCTTCACAATCTTCACTTGATTTCCTTCAGCGTTACTTGTAATGGTCCTTGGGCCATGGAAGGTGGGTTGGGGGGGGGGTTACAGATTTCTGCCCCACGGCCAGTATGGGACATAGGGCTTTTCATTTGAAATCACGGTCATAATGATGCTCTACTCTGATGGTTGTACCTTTGAGATGTTCAGGATTTTTCGATCCAAGATCCCAAATGCCATCATGACAATGTTAGCTGAGTCAGTCATTTCTCAAATTTACACACTCCAGGTGAGCTACTGTGCCATTGACACTATTGTATACATACAGGCAGCCTATACCGTTACTGTTGCCTATTGCGTTCCTTCATGTTATTGGGGAATCGTTTTCTTTTCATACGATTTATTTGGTTATTCCACACGGGGTTCTTTTTTCGGAGATGTCTCTTCCCACAAATGAACGATAGCCTATCCCGGCCGACTGTGTACACTGCTCGTGAAGTCTGGACCTCACAACCTTCCGTTCGACCTTTGACAATGAGCATTAGCATACATTATTATCATACAACTATGGCTTATCCCATATCCCCTCCCCTATCACCCTCGCTATCTTGCCTCCCATATGAAGCTTGCCGAACGTGGCACAGAATGAAACAGAAAGAGGAGATAGGGATCACATCAAATCAGAGAAGACACCGCGTGCCCATTCTAACACCTCGGCGAGGTTGATAGTATGGGGAGGGTAATTATTCCAAATGTCCGACCTTCAAGTCCCCCACCATCGCTCCGAAGCGCAGTTGTATCGTTCCAGTCAAGGGTATCAGTCATGACACTAGCATGACCTCTTACTTAGATATGACGTGGATGATATACACCCCTCTGGTGGTACTCTGGCAGAGTACCTCATGATGACCCTTACAAAAAAAATCCACAGGTGCGCCATACGAACACTTCGGGACCTCATCGGACCGCGCTACCGTGGATTGTACTGCGGCCTCGATGAGAGGGTTATCAGTCATGACACTGGCATGACCTCTTAATTAGATATGACGTGAATGGTATATGCTCCCTCTGTGGTACTCCGGCAGAGTAACTAATGATGACCCTTACAAAAACAATCCACAGGTGCATGCGCCATACGAACCCTTCGTGACCCTCATCGAGCAATGCTACCGGGAATCGTACTACGGCCTCGCAGCCTCGCAGGTAGGTCGCAATTCGTCGCTAATGATTATCTTCAAATTGAGATGACATGGCTATATCCTGGTCAGCAACAACAGATGTACCAGGAGCAGCTGGGAGCTGACCTTCACCAGCATGCGGAGAGTGCGTCACCATTGCAAGTAGCATCTCAAGTTCAGCCAGCCAGTCGAACGAGAGAAGTCATCAGTGGTAAAGAACTGTTACTAAGGTTTCTATCTGACTTATAGGAATGGCTGAATGGATGGTATCGGAATATGATGGGTAGTCATTGGAAGTCAGTGTATGGATCAAACACCGAGAGTGTGGTAATCTATTCATCATACATGGGACCCGCAAATTATTGCAAGTGTAGCCCTTGGACACATGTTAATGCTAACTTGACAGCAGACAGGCTTCCACACGAAAGCCAAATATGTCGTGCTAAACATCAACTGGCCACTCTGCGCGTGTGCCTTAACATGTACAACTAACTATATGAGCTCGGGTACCCCCCCCCCCCCTCCCCCCGGCAAGTGGTCAACCATGGTCACATCCACATACCCTTTCGTACTGGCCTTCACTATGGTACTTGACAGTCCAACTCGTGGCTCACTCCCACCTGGATCCCAACATCACAGTACTCTGTCAACCACCGAGGACATATCAATATTGATGTTTGTTTAGCTGTTTAGGGGATGACACACGGTCTACATTTAGACACACATTTGGCGCGTAACTTCCCGCCGGGTAATGATCCCATTCCCGTCAGGTTTTACACCCGGATCGTGCTCATTGCTCGATTTCAGCCCGACTTGTCCAAGGATGTCGATATACTTAGCTTGTCTCAATTTATTTCCTTCCGAGAACGGAGACGGGGTTAGCAGGGATATCAGAGCTCGCATACAAGACGAATGGGAGTTTCCCTAACTGGGTTCATATACTATTTTAAGGTATTCTGTTCGATTTAATTTGTACCATGCAGCACATCGTTCGTGCCCACAGGAACATGTATTGACATAATTAGGGAATCACGACATTTGTTCATTTTATTTGCGTTCGATTGATGTCGTGGCGTACTAGAATGGCTCAGGGGTCAGAACCGCCCCCTATGAACCAACTGGTGAATATCCCCCATATTTTGTACTGCCCAATATAATGTTAGCAGCTGTTCTAGATGATAGCATGCATGTGTCTACATAAGCACAAAATAAATTCATTCGACAACAGGGAGGGTGACTGGGTGAGGTCATTTACAATAAGCCTGTTCACGGCTGCATCCTACGCCGTATGATAATGATCTGTGTCGAAGGTCATTCGGGGGCGTGCGCAGAACGGGCTGCTCGAACAGTGTACGTAATGGAGCTGTCGCTCATTCGTAGGGTTATCTTCCGAAACTTCCCAAGAAGAAACTATGAATCCTTTCCACACAGAACTTCACTAACATTTCCCCCACACTTCAGGACTATATAACGAAGTCGACGAACTAGTTATGACACGTCTAAAAATACCCTGTAACGATAAGTCAGTGTGTGAATCCCCAACACTTCAGGACCATAACATAGTCGAAGAACTCGTTATGACAGTCCAAAAATACCCTGTATAGATAAGTCGATGTGTGAA
The DNA here is from genome assembly GCA_032360705.1 of Eupentacta quinquesemita. Lineage (NCBI taxonomy): Eukaryota > Metazoa > Echinodermata > Holothuroidea > Dendrochirotida > Sclerodactylidae > Eupentacta > Eupentacta quinquesemita. The sequence goes on from JAUOBX010228089.1 coordinate 8,972, forward strand.
ATGTCGTCTTATCCCGAACGTTTAGCCGCTGTGAGCATCACTCCCTTGAGTCCCGACCTCAACTCCAAAGGTCATGACACATGGTTTCATTCTTTCGGTGAACTTAGTAAAACTGAAGATCTTGTTAAAAATTTATGTAAGGTTGTTACTCAGAAGTTCAGATACAAGTATATATCGATTGTTAATTGATGTTCAAAAGTAGGCTAAACGTGTAATTCACGATGTGTCTCTTCATGAAGTGTTGTCATTGGTATTGTGCGATCACACGACGTGCGAGTTTACTAACATATCGGCAGATATTACATCCGAGGTCACGGTTCTCCCTGTACTGCTATACTGTGCTAGTCGTTGGAATACCTATTTCCCATCTCTTGTACTACATTGACTCTATCACTATAGTCCAGTCTCTGGTTGGACCCGTTTTATTCATTATTTTGAATGCAATGGAGGGGTAGATGTGCTGGAGAATAGCCACCGAGAAAGCAAGAAAATATTGATAGCCTTAACACAAGACTACTACTGTGTTAGTCTTGAATTGGTATTGAACTGTTGAAGAGGGGGCCCTATTGGAACAAGCCAAGCATATGCGCACGCAAAAGCCACACGGATGTCATATATGAACCATGAAGCGGTAATTATGTACCCGGCGGTAATATGCTTGTTGATAAACGAATTTAATTTATTTTGTTATTATTCAAGACCCCAAACATCATACAGCACGACCTTATCATTAATGTTTTCATTCCAGTTGGCAAAATATCTACGCGCACGTGGAGTTTTTCTCGCCAACTTTGTGACGAGCGACGAGACAGGGACGAGACATGATGATGAAACTAATTGTCGACAGAGATATATTCCTAATTACACAGCTGCTAGGCAATGTGTAAAATGGCCCGCCCGTAAACAGACCAAATGTTTTCGTAACAAGTTATCCATCCGCGCGACTAAAATAACACGGGAACCACCACGTCGGTCTGTTATTGTACATCGTGTCGTAAATTCGTAGAGCTCCGCGGCGGGGCAGGAGTTTACTACATCAACGTAAATAATTTCCTATTGAAATATCATACATTCATAGTAGGCCTACACATGCAGGGACGAGAGGCGACAAGGCGGAAAGAACATGGATGTGGACATTGCAGCATACGCACAGAGGACCGAGGGCCTGCACGGAGCATAGCGTACGTGTGGCCGATCGAGCCAGCCCACCCACTCAGCGAGGACATAGAATTATGACGACGGGTTTGTCAACATCTTTAGAGGGAAATATTTACAGGTTATCGCTTCACGCTAGACCCGAGTGTATTTTAAGGGTCGCCCATAAACACTGTGTAACCCCGAGCACATGTAGTAGAGAGTAGTAGAATCAGTTCCGACTCTTTTTAACGCGGACATGTCCCCCGGGATGTCAACTAGGCAGCTGAAGGCCGAACGATTTACACAGTTTGAAGCACGAGTTTGAAGCACGAATGTGATCAAGCCCTTGCATACACATGGAGGACACATCTATTTTTCCGATTATATCACAAAATCATTTATTGATAGGCCTAACATCAATTCTACTGGTCATTTAATCGGATGATATCACAACGTATTCTATGATGTCACTAAATATTCAATGATATCACCAATTGAATAGGTTATTATTATCAATTTAATTGATGGTATCATCAAATATTTGGGTGATATATTGATATATTATACATCACAAAGTTAGGCCGATGTGATGATATCACGAATTGGATTACCGATGGCATCAATTAATTGGTAATATCATCAGATAGTGAGTAAAGAGTAAAATGGCTTGCTGTAAAGACGCGTGAAGAATGAAAATTTTCAAAAGAAAGAGCCGAAAGATGCAAGTTCCAGATTCATAATGTCTACAATGTCAGACAGTAAGGATAATTTCAATTTGTTAAAGGTATCGATCTCCCTAGCGCTCAACCCCTCCACCAGTTTACATGGACATGGCATTCTAGTCGTTCCGCTACACCGACCCCTCCATCATTCCACCGAACGAAAGGAGAAACGTCACACTGAGTATCTCCTAGTAACCACAGACATGTTTTCTATTACCAGTACTGACTGAGCCGACAAAACTCCGACATTTTTGGGGATTAGCCTACTGCTCAATCAAGTAACACCTGCAGTTATTCTCCAACGGTTGCATCTTCTGCGCCCTCCTTATTTCTAACCCCTATCCCTCCCATACACGCCAGCTTCTAAACTTTTGGGACGACCGTGCACGAAGACTGAGAATCGCCAGCTAATTCAACGCTACATGTAACATACACATTGTAGACTGTGGAATATTAAATTCAAATAGTCACTATATGACCAGATGACATTTGCTCGACGTCCAGTCTCGCATCCTGAAGGCAGTCAAGTTGAGTCAACGAACGAACATTGGGCCACCTAACACCGTTCAAGGACCTCGTTACTCCCGAAAGTTTCCGATAAAACCTCGAATGAAACCTGGAGGTTGTTATCATAGCGACAATTGCCGACAAATTCAAAACACGCCGAAATCGCTCGTCGCGGTCTGCGTCCGTGATAGGGATATATGGACGAGGAGGGGCGAGAGAAGGGGCGGAGGTAGGAGTGAATAGGGGGAGAGGAGGGTTCGTATGGGAAACAGCGAAGAGAGGGTGGCGGATGCGATCAACTACGAGACCAGGAAGTCACGAACGCGTTCGTAATTTTCCTCCCCGAGCCCATGCAGC
>JAUOBX010228200.1:0-11693 GCA_032360705.1 Eupentacta quinquesemita
CCCACCGGTCTTTTAACTTTGATATCGTATGCCTATTAGGAAAGACTGATGCGCTTTAGTCTCCAATTGGGACTTCGATTGAGGGCAGGCGAATACAAGGGATCTGAATCGGGTTTTCAAAGTTGTACATGGACTTGATGGCATTCCGTTCGATTCCTATTTCGAATCTTCCACTGCTGCTAATCATAGCTCTGTGACCAACTATGCAGATTGGATATTCGAATATATGTCTTCCTGAGAGGGTAGCCGTCTCCCAGAGGCGTTTTTATTCGAAGACCGCGAATACCTTCAAGAAAGCTCATATTTGTCTTTGAGGATTGAATGACTTGCTTTGAGTAGGTTGATTTTAGGGCGTTTCAGGGTGTTACTAAAGATTACTCAAACATATAATTTAAACTGTATACTGGACAGACAGTTATTTCAATGCTATGCTTCAACGACTAGAATGAACTTGTTAGTTTAGGAAAGAGTACAGTGTGCGTTGAATTCAGGGTGTCGAAGCATAATTTTATATGTCAGCAAGCTAATAGTAACTATATTTTTATTTAAACTGGACCAACATTCGCTTACATTGAATAATGTCCAACTTACCATAACCCGGGTTTCACCATCGCTGATAGCTGTTCCTATAAGTTTGCGGCAAGATCCCTTGGTGATTCCCCCTCCCTGCTCAGTTTGGGACTGAATCTTATTGTTGAGATATCCTAAACCAAACTCTGCGAGTATCAGATGGTCTGATATCTGGGAACCTGTCGTGGTGTCTGGCACTGTATCACAGATGCACTCTGCTCCTCGGAATAATGGAAGAGACGAACATGTCCTCTCAGAAGAAATTGGATCCAGCAGTCCTCTTGGTTGGAAGTCAACATCGGACAGATGAGGGCTATCAGCAATCGATGACATATTTACCAAGTGTCTTAGCATCAAGTTGACATCGAGGACACTTATCAGTTTGTCTTGATTCCCAGCTAAACTCTGTATACCCGAGATTCCGACTAAGTCTCCAAGGCTTTTAGGAGCGATGACGAACAAGAACGGGTGAAATTGTTCGATGAATCCTTCTTCATCGGTCATAGCGTATTGTGTGTACCTATTGCCATGATCAGAGAGCAGTATCGTCACCGTGTTATCTTCAGTCTCGATGTACCTCAGATAGGCCTCCAGGTTTTCATCAAGGGTTTTGATGGTTTGCTCGTACCCAGTGTGACCAACGTTAATCTCGGTGTACTGGAGATATGGTTTGTTTGCTTCCTGGTATAGGGATTGCATTTGCTTGGCGTACTCTAAAATATACCAATGGTGAAAGCGACCATTGTAGCATATGTTCTTGTGAAACGGACCTCTCTCACAGTTGGAACGTAGTACCTTACAAGACGTCAAGGATGCGCCGGAATAGTCAATAGTCAGTGATGACATCATTTTTTCGAACTTGACCCATCGGGTACTGGTCAAAGTTTCGTTGGACACTCCGACGTACCTTGCTAGGCCCCACTTTTCCTGCCAGCACATGTCTTCATTCCATATAATGTCATATCCTTTTCTCTTCAAAGATTCGAATGTTTGACGGAAAGGAAGGATACGCGGTAATTCGAAAAACCGACCAGAAAGAAGCACTTGCAGATTCTCGTGAGTGGAAGGTTTCACCGACTGCATCCGATCAAAGTTGAAAACGTACTGCTTTTGTTGCATGTCCTCGTCCATCCGTTGGAGCTGTCTGAGTGATAGAGGCAGGGTCCTGAATAAATGACTATGAGAGACGGAATCTATCCAGAGGATGTTAATGTTCAGGTCGGTTTCGGTGCCTCCTGCAATGCGCCCGATATTATAGTATACCTATGGTGATGATGAACTCTTCTAGCGTTAGTTCAAAATCAGTCAAGGTCACGATAGGCTGGAATTTGAAAAATGGATGAGCCCTAATATTTCTATATATGTTGGGCTATTCATGGTCTCTTGAGGTCATTGTAGGGCAACTGCCTAATGTCACCTATTTTGGCATCTTCTGACCTCTTCTGACCTTGTAGCTCTGAAGTACGGTACTACCCTCCCACTACACAATATCTGAAGTTAATACATTTTCGGAACAGTAGCCATTAACACTGTACAGTGTTTTCAGATCCGGCATTGCATTTACAGAACATTAGATCAGGGAGGTAGCGTAAAGGAAAGTTTTTTCATCTTGGAAAACTACATACGACATACTGACGTACTTTAGCCTCATTTGACCTTGTCCTTGAGAGCTGGATTTTGTGTGAACCAGTAACGTCCTTTTTTTTATGTATGTCGGTCTTACAGTAAGAACCATATGTCATTTTCGGAATAGATAATGCATGAAACCATTTTTATACTTTGGATACTGGCCCACCGTCTTTTTGGACATGTAGGCTGGTGATGTGACTTGTTTCCCTGCCCCCCTCCCTCCCTCTCAATGAAATACGAATGTCAATTTTCCATCCGAATTTGTGATTTCCAGTTCAAACTATTCCGAATAAGATGTTTATGTCACCGTTGTGGTAAAAAAGATCACTGATGCCTATATATTACCCTGAATAATCCCAACCAAAACTATCAATATACATACCAATATGAAGTTTCTGCACTTTTTCATTCACTAGTTATTGTTCAAACTTTGCCCTCTGTTGACCCCAGACGATCTTGGACCAAGCCTCGGAACATAAGGTCACATATACTCCATACGCTCCACCTTCATACCATGTATACAATCTCTGCACCTTTTCGTTCACTAGTTTTCGTGTTTACAAGGTATTCGACTTTGACCTCTGTTGACTCCAGATGACCCTGACCTAGCACCAAAAAAAATAGGCTTCTTCCCCACCATAATTGCAACCAGCATACGAACGTAATTGATTATTCGTATTCTAGATATCGTGTTCACAAGCAATTTTCCACCTCTCCTGACCTTGAATGACCTTGGACTTGCACCAAAAACAATAGGGTAATTCCTCTTCATTATTGCAACCAATATGCTAAATAATAACATGCTTAGTGCTTCCGTTCTCCAGTTATCGTGCTCACAACACATACACATGCACACACATATACACATACACACATGGCATACTGACAACCGCCGCATTAACGGATACCAGTCACGTACTTGTTGGTGCGGAGGCCGATCGGCAGCCCCGAAGGAGACCGCGGCATGGTTGCAGGACGGGCGCCCAGCCGGGGTTGGCCACCCGATGAGCAGCGGAGCGTGACGTACCAGCCCTTTATAAGCGATGTTCCCGGAAGCCTACTGCCCATTTTCGAGGTGACTGAGGAGCTGGAGGGGAGGCGGGGTTAAACCCGATGGTACGTGGTAAGGTAGTCGTGGTGCATGCGGGTACTCTCAATTCAGTCAGCTTACACAAGTGTGTACATGACATACTGACAACCGCCGCATTAACGGGTACCAGTCACGTACTTGTTAGTACGAAGGCCGATCGGCAACCCCGAAGGAGACCGCGGCGTGGCAGCAGAACGGGCGCCCAGCCGGGGTTGGTCACCCGGTGAGCAGCGGAGCGTGACTTGCCAGCCCTTCATGAGGGATAATTAGTAGTGAACATCGCATGTGACCGCCTGAAGTGCCGATAGATTTGTGTGATGTATGCCGTGCGAACATCGAAGGATGCCCAAAACACGTGTGGAGCCAAAATTTCTCTCGATTATCAGGGATTATGACTGTCCAAGTGAAACGAAATGTACTATGGCTATGTCATGTTGAATACCTCTCATTTTGATCTCTCTGACTTACTCTGCAACGACTTCTTACCCACAGAATTTCTACCTGCAATATTTGCCACTATTCCTTGTTATGAATCCTTGGCCACAGTCCGACTCTCTCCTTGAAACACCCCCATGTTGCGGGTTGTATATCCTTAAACGAGGACATGCTGGTGTTATACCAGCTGATTATTATGCCGCTCACGTGGGTACTCGAGTGAATACTTGGCTACTACAAACAAGTGAACTAGTGGGCTGGTTAAAACTGGCATCGTTATGATAACAATAATGGAGAAAACACAAAACTGTCACTGTGTCGAGAAGAATTGGAGTTTCCACATACGGCGCATATACTAATAACAAGTCACCTCACAATGTTTCCAAGGACGCATGGGTGTGACGTGGCACCAGAAGGCGAGCCGGCCGGAGCACTACAGATTACAGAGCTACTCCAATTCTCAACGCGCTTGAGTGAAAGCGTTTTTCATCAGTTAGGCCTGAAAGCTCACAAATTGGGTCATAGTCTGTGTTTTGTACCATAAGAGGACAAAAGGCAACAACATCATCTTTTTCGGAGAAAAATGCATGAACGGGCATGTTGGGTACAGATATTTCTACTGACCTTGGTTTTCATGTATTGGTGAAACAACAAGCCTCTGCTCCCAGAGGGGGTGTTTTTTTCTGGATAATTATTGAGTACGATCAGCTAAAATAACCCTTCACTAATTAATAGATTCTAGACACTACACTTCAAATGCAGGATCAACATTATTATGCACTCAAATGTTAGTTGTCAGGTGAATCATAATGTATAGGATTGATATAATAATAATAATAATAATTTACATATTTAAAGTGCACAGTATCAACAATAATTTATAAAAGGCACATATTACAAAGCAAGGATAACCCTATAGAGTATGCATATAAAATACAGTACCCTAAAATGTTAGAAAATGTGTGAAAACAGTAATGCAATACTATAATAGAACGGGTTGAAGGGTGAAACTGTAAAATCCAAAATCATCCAATAAGACATGAAAGTCCGAACAGCTATATAAAAATATGAAAAAGGCTACAAGCTAGTGAAAGGCGACACAGTTGAAAGATGAAGCTGAAAGCGAAATAAAACCAAAACCAAGCAAATTGTAGATCGAAATGCGACTGACGACCATGTTAAAAGGCTTCCTTGAAAAGATAAGTCTTAAGCTGAGCTTTGAAAGTATTGAAAGAATCACAAGACCTCATGCCTACTGGCATTTTGTTCCACAAGGAAGGAGCAGCACACTGGAGAGAACGATCGAAATACATGACTTTTCCGAACTTAGACTTAGTGTTACTCACAAGACCGAGTGAGGGAATCTGGAGCTCATAATTGCTGGCTGACCGAAGATTAGGCCGAGAGGGAACGTGCCAACGAACAAGTTCAGAAAGATAACTTGGACCAAGACCGTGGATGCATTTGAAAGTAATCGTCAGTACCTTATAGTGAATTCTCTGTCTAATTGGGAGCCAGTGCAATCTTTTGAGCTGATCAGAGGCAGAATCAAATTTGCTGCTTCGCGTTACAACCCTGGCTGCAACCTTTTGAATTCGCTCCAAAGGTTTTAAAGAAGCATCTGGCAACCCAATCAGCAGCGAATTACACGAGTCGATACGAGAAGAGATGAAAGCATGCATGAGTATTTCAGTATCAGAGAGTGACAAAAGTTTACGAATTCTGCTGATAGATCGTATGTAGGCATACGCAGACCTGCAAACATTAGCAATGTGTTTCTCCATAACCAACTTCGAATCAAATATGACACCTAAGTTTCTGACGGAATTAGCTGCAGAAACGATCTTAGAGCCAACACAGATGTCGTTAACGAGTGGGATTTGATCTTTACGGTTGGAGAAACAGACAAATTCAGTTTTGTCATCGTTAAGTAGAAGACGATTCTGGACCATCCAATCACGGACTTCTCTAACACACTCCTCCATTTTGCTCTTAGCGGTAGTCGAATGGTCATTAGAGAATGGAAGATAGAGCTGGATGTCGTCAGCATAAAAATGGTATTTCACCCCATGCTTGGCAATTAAGTCACCCAATGGACGCAAATACATGGAAAATAGGAGAGGCCCAAGGACAGAACCTTGGGGGACACCAGTGAATAAATGATTTTGTGGAGACTTCTTATCACAGACCTTCACACACTGTCTACGGTCGTGCAAATAGGACACGAACCACTTTAAAGCAATCCCATCAACTCCAAAACAACATCCCAACCTCTCTAATAAAATGGCATGGTCGACCGTATCAAATGCAGCAGATAAATCAAGAAGGAGCATAAGAACAGAGGTGTTAGAATTATCAATACAGGTAAGAATATCATTTGTAACACGTAAAAGAGCTGTCTCAGTACTATGTCCACTACGATAGGCTGATTGAAAGGGTTCGTACAAGGACTGTGTGATTAGGTGTTCTTTCACTCTCGACCCCACAACTCGCTCAACAAGTTTTGAAATATAAGATAAGTTTGATATAGGCCGAAAGTTCTTCAGGTCATTACAGTCTAAAGATGGCTTCTTGAGTAGAGGTTTGAGCGTTGCTTCCTTCATCTTCTCAGGAACAGTCCCCAACTTCAGCGATTCGTTGACGATGTCGGTGAGAGATGGTACCACCACAGGAAGAACACATTCATCTTTCAGTATTTTAGTTGGTATCGGGTCGAGATCGCAAGTAGTCGGGGTACTGTTACGTATAAGATCTGCGATTTCTTCTACACTCGCTGGACGGAAGGTTAACATTTTCTCTCCTTCATATGGGGCGGAAGAACTTTGCTGAACAGCACCGTAAGTAGTGGCACTTTGTAACTTGTCATTTATGTTAGCAACTTTTCGGATGAAGAAATCGCTGAAGTCAGTGGCAAGTTGCATTTTGTCTGTATGGGCTGGCAGTTTAGTGTTCACAGATTTAGTTCCCAAAAGACCGTGTACTACTGAGAACAGCTTACCCTGGTCCTTCTGGTGTTCCGCAATCTTACCGGCATAATGATCGGACCGAGCGCGTTCAATCATGTGACAGAGATCGTTCCTTTTCTGGCAGTAGATTTGACGATGGACTGTGAGCCGAGACTTCCGCCACTCGCGCTCAGCTTTCCGTTTTTCAGTTCTCGCATGATAGATGCCGCTGTTCATCCATGGTTGTTGGGTTCTCACGGTCACAGTCTTGCTCTTGAGTGGTGCATGAGTGTCGAAGGTCTCTATTAGTGTTTCAGTCAGAGAGGAAAGTTTGGCTTCGAGACAACCTTCGGGCGGTTCGGAAAGTTTCTGTGAGAGATCTCTGGCAAAGGATTCAGAATTAAATCGTTTTGAATCTCTGTACTTGATTACTTCTCGTTGCTTGGTTTGAAATTGACGAACGTTCACGTCAAAATATACAGGATAGTGTATGGTCTAATGCTGAGACGCTCTTGGCGGAATCGTTCCTCTCAGCGCACACCTGTGATGGGGGACACCCATGAGCGAAAACTAAACAAGTGAATCGTGGTGCCCACAGTTGCAGTACGGTAGATCCCCGGTATTTCTAATTAGATGATCACGAGTGCACACTGGTGCAACGATGAGTCGCTCTCTGATACATCAGCGCTCCGCCTGCGCAGTTGTGAAAAGGCACGCCCACAAACGCGATCACTGGCAACCTCGGAACGATAGTAGGTTGCCATACATTCAAATCGTTTGTACTTTAGTCTACCGATGATTCCGTCGCTCCCGGTGATCAGCGCTACGCGTGCGCTATTGTAGTAGGGCACGCCCACGAGCGAGAAATCACACATGTGGATAAGGTGCTAATTTTTTGGATACGGCGCTATATAAATTCTGTATATTATAATTTTTAATATGTGATCACTTGGAAAGGGTTTCATTGTATTCTTTGACCCTCTAAACATGAGTGAATATACTGTTTTTGTCGATCCCTATTGATCCCTATTGTATTGGGGTAAGGTCTAAAGTCAAATGAGGTCACCCGAGGTCAAGGTCCGAAAACATTGTATCTACACTAACTAGTGAACGAAAGAGTGCAAAGACTCCATATTTGTATGTAGTTCAGCCATATGGAGTACATGATGTATATTTGGGGTCCAGGCCAAGGTCACCCGGTGTCAACACAGGTCAACCTCTAGCAACCTTGTAAACACAATAACCATCGAATGAAAATATGCAGAAATGTTATACTTGGTAGATTAGCCATATAGTGTACTCGATCCCCATTGTTTAGTCTGGTTCAGGTTCATTATAATTGTGTTGAAAATCCTTTCGTGGCTATAAGGCAAGGAATCACTAAGTGTCGTTGCGTTCTTGTTGATTATATTAGCCACACTTTCGCCCTACTATATGTCAAATGAGTGCTTTTGACTACATACGGTAGGAAGAACGTGATAAATTCACATACTGACGTACCAAGTGACGTAACTCAGATCACTGTGGGTAAGCTGATTTTGAAAAATGGGCATACTGACGTATCAGTTTGTGGCTATTACTGCTGATTAACAACGACAACAAGAATGTTGTGACTGCCGTAGTTGAGAAGTTTGAACTTCATTTTTCGTATATCCCTCAGAAAACATACCTGCTCTTGATTTCCCTTTCTCAGAGTGATGTTTGAAAAAGGGCAACGTTTTATTCGCAAAAATCTCACAAGTGCATTTTTGCTGATACGTCACTGTGTCTATTCAGCGACGATGATTTTTTTTTCAAACAGAGGTATGGACATTTTTCGAGGGAGGAAGTGGATACTCCCACAGAAATGAATTGGGATTGCCTGCACTCGGACCTACTGCTGAAACAATGCGAGTCAAGAATATTGCTCACAATACTATCTTTACAATCGCGTTTTATTATGAGTCTGCAAACGCTGCCTTATTATCGCAATATGATGACAAATCACACGTTGAATGGTCCTATTGTGGTAATAAGGCAATGACGATTACTCAAATATTTACTGGGAGGGTGTAAAGTGATGTCCGTTATTTGCGTTTGGAGAATACTAGGCTCATAAACACCAACAACCGTTATTACTTGCGCTGATATATAGGCCGAATCACATATGATGGAAAACACGCAAACACGAATGATAGTGCCAAAAACGTCATAATACATGTAGTTGTGCATAGAGGGTAACAAGACAAGGACAGAGAAGGTAAGGGCAAATATAGCAGTATCTGTATCCATATAATTACGTTATGTACAACTATGCACAGTGTTTGAATCGGTCTCTGAGAAATGAACATTTTTCTTATAGAAAAATAATACAAAAATAGAAGGCAAAAGGGGCAATATAGGCAGGAAAATAAATAACATTGGGATGATTCATTGGTTAGAAGTGTCCCGACAAATTCCACATATATAGCAGCCCTGATAGGAATTCAGAATGAATCCGGGGATTCAGAATGAACCTGAGTCATGCCCCAATTCATTGATATAATTCCCCTTGTCGTTACACAAGAAACATGGCATTGACTGATGGATCACCGTGAGACGAAAATAAATCATCAAATATGTCAATGTCAGGTACGATCTAGCCATTACACCATCATGGGTTGGGTATATGCCCAAGGTTGGTCAAGCTCTGCATATTTCTATCATGATGACCAAATTTCACATAATTCATTGTGGTTAACATAACTATCTCAGTTTACCAGCACTGCCAAATTTCATGTTAGTTGCTGTATAATAGCATGGTGGTCCATTGATTTGCGCATTGCGCATTCAAACAACAATAACTTTCCCATTGTGGATTGAATCTTCCATGTAAGATCACCATGAGAATCCCCTCATCGAGCTCTTTCAATTGACATATAACTATATTGATTTGCGCACTCGCCAGTAGATTGGACCTAATATTCAATTTTAACGATTTCTGGAAAACGTTGTATGACAGGTCTGTTGAAATGATAATTTGTTACATAGAAAGTGCACATTCCCCATCAGACAACTATTGAAACGATCCCTGACTCTCAAAGAAATTTGCTGATTTTCGTAGTTAGGATAGCAGCTTAGGCTTCGATTTAGTGTTGCTAGGTATAGGACAAGTGCGCAAATCAATGTGCAGTGACGATACTTGTAGGATATGTGTGAGCAGACTCAAGCCAGGAATCCATTCAAACCGATATGAATGCAGCAGAATTCGGTTTGCGTCATCAGAGTTTGACTCCACTTTCAGTTGAGTGTAACAAGATCTGTGGTGTAACAAGTTCTAAGCTCTGATTTTTATGAGTTTGACCTCCAGCGTACGGTCTGAGCGCGTTTTTATTATCAATGCGAACAGTCTTAAAAGAAAATGGGTCTCTAGTGAGCAGTTCACAAATAGTTTACGATCAAGTGTTGCGACTTGTGGTGAATACCCCTGTGGTTTTGGCAGGTTTTCTCCCTTCCACTTCCCTCCGTGTATCGTCTTGAAATGATGAAACAGAGAGAGTGTAGGTATATGCTGTATTTGTTTGGCAGGAATACAGACAAGTACCATGGTAGAAAAACATCATCTAAATAACATGGAACGTGCACTCAGAATGACAAAACACAGTGGGTACCCATATGGAAACGTTGCCTCATTTGCCTGCATGTCACTGCATGACATTGCTCAAGTACAGGGCTGCTTACGCCTTCAGTGTGGTTTTTCAATGATTTTCATGAGTTTGGTTCAAAATTCGTAACAGGGGCGCCCGGATACTCACTTTCGTTTAAAAAATAGACTTAATCCTTGTTTCCATGTCGGACTAAGGGGTTTAGGAAAAAGCATATTGGTATTTTGTCAATGGGATTTTCTTGAAATTCAATGATTTTCAGCGAAAATGAAAGTTCATAGCGCCCTCTCATCTTCAAACGTCAATCAATTTCATTGGGGCAAACGGTATCAGATGCGCAATTTTGTAAGCTTTCTAGTGATACATTTCATTGGGATAGGTTGAACTGGTTTATCGGACTTTGCGTTTGTGTTACAAATTCCAGAGGATATGTGCCCATTGAAATAACGTTATCCGGATATGACCTTGAACGAACGTGGAGTATCGTGCAGCGTGTAACGTAATCTGAAATAAGACAAATTAGAGGGAACATTTCCATATCATGTGGCAAAAATGCTGCATGCGGCAAATTTATTATTTGGGATATTCGGAACATGGAGTCGTTTGACGAAAATGTACACATGAGCTGGTATATATTCATGATAAATTCCTTCATATCATCATCAAGTTTATTCCATTGTGGCAAATACTAGCGTCCGCAAAAATGTTACTTTCAAATTCATTTCGCATTCGCATCCCTACCAATTAATTCCTAGCTTAAAGGTTTTTATATGTAGTCTCATAGGCTAATGGATTGGCATCAGGGTTGTAGCTAGAGAAAAGTTAGTGCCGGCTAGTTCCACAGGGAAAATGGTTAGTACTTCAGAAAGAACCCGTGCTGGCTACCCCCGACTGGCGCCGACCGCCGTAGCTACAACCTGATTGGCATCACAGACAGCCATTGGTGCACTAGTAGAAAATGTGTGGGCAAACGAAGGTAAGACTGAACCACCCTCATACCTGGCCTGATTGTAGCTGCTTGGATGGTAGCCTCGCCACAACCAGTGGCTTGCCTAGCTCCTGGCACTGAGCTGCTCGATAGCTCCTCTGGGCCTGGTAGTAGACGGCAGCTTTAGGTCTGATCACTGATCTGCTGGACCTTAGCAAGGACTGTCCTCTGTAAAAAAGACGAGGAACATTGATTAGGCGCTGTATCAGCTGCTGCTGCCACTCATACTCTCCAGGATTGTCGGAGTGCGTACCAGGGACGTAGGCAAGGGGGGGTTCAGGGGTTCAACCCCCCCCCCTCCATGACCCAAGTTTTTGAGTTGAGTTTTTATCACAAATTTTGAAACTATTTTTGGTGATTTTAGGCTCACACATTGCACCATTTTGCATTTAGAGGCCTTTAAAATGCATTTT
>JAUOBX010228311.1:0-11692 GCA_032360705.1 Eupentacta quinquesemita
TCTGCATCTGCGAACAATTGTCGCAAAACGTTGCAATGCCGGTAATGCATTCATAAATGAATACTATAATAGATAGACATTTCGAGAATAGCGAGAGACTAGCGATATAGATTATGCAATGTTTTACGATGTCCCACAGAGAAGAGATGACTGTTGCTCAGTACGGGGTTGATGGAAAATTGACTTTTTCAATCTCTGTCACACTAAAAAGGTGAACTTGATATGAATAAAAATTCTAACAATTTTCAAGAAGGTTTGGATGCATATTTGACCTGTTTAACTTTACTTGAAACTAAATATAACTCTACCATCTATCTTCCAACACAACACAAGAGTGGCAACACCTCTCAGTAATTGAATTTGTCTATGCATGACATTGAGGGGATGAGTGTAGCACGGTATCACATACTCGAAATAAATGCCTCCAGCTACGACACACTTTGGTGTAAGTTTTCACAGCCAAAAATAGTTCTGTGTCTAGGCCTACTGAATCTATTTGAAAGTGACATAGTTCTCAATTTCAATCCATACATGGATATGTTGAGAAACAAGTTTTTGAGCTTTCAAAACTTCATCTCACCTCAAGGGCAATGGACATACTTGTGACTTTGAGACATTCTCAATATACAGGAATGTATTGAAAATAAACGAACATGCAGCTCGATTGTTGACACAGCACACAATAAACATAGTGTGATTATAAACGTTGGCCTAGCTGGTCCAATTAGCTGTAGTGTGGAACTGACACTTCCACGGCTTGTTTACATTCTAGTTTCGATGGATGCAGCGCTAGAAATTATCTAGCAGCCTGGCGTGCAAGGCCAAGGCAGTAAACACCGTACCCGTGACCAGCAAGGGGCCACTAATCCCTCTTCCTGAGCTGTGCCTAATTAGCTTGGGTAAGCAGAGCTAAAGGCATTTGGCAGGCATGTAGGTGAAAGAGGTTTAATGAGGCTAGAAACCTATTGCAACATTCAACCTAAAATAACTCTCCAGCAATTAATCCATAGTCTCCATAATTTGTGGTTAATCACACTTAACAGAAAGCCATTCATACCCATGAGTCTAGGACCCAATAACTGATTTTTTTTTAAACAATTAAACCAGACATCCTACCAGAATATAATTGAGAATGTAAACAAAAACTGACAGTAAAGCAGTGTAATAAGAACAGAAGATGTGTGACCTGCTTTTGTACCTGCCTGCCTTGGTTCGCAAAGTACTATTAAAGTGAATACCGTATATCCTAGAGCAAATGCCATGGGTACTAATTAGTGTTTCAAATTAGTAAATTGTTTTTTCAATTGGATCAACAATTGATAGGACCTGGATGAATTCTGCACAAATTCAACAAAACTCATTAATTTAGGTCACATACCCGAAGAACTGCGCAAATCAAATGACCATTTCGAAGAAGGTACACGCCTGTGGGTACTTATTAGTGTTTCAATTGAGGAATTGTATATATTCTAAGGGCAACATTTTTGCTCATGATGGGTGGCCTAGGCCCAAAATGATGCAATTTGTTATAGAAATGTTAGTATGAGTTTCTGTGGCTAAAATGTGGGGGTATTTCAAGGGGATTTCTTTTCTTTTACTAAAAATAATAGAGAACAAAACACTGCATCATTTGATGTAATTTGGTTTTTCGCTGTTGTTTTTTTCCATTTCTCCCCGTATTTTTTTGACATATTTTTCTATCAAGTAGGCAGCGGCAAAAGTTGACCTAGGCAACGTGGGTCGCCGGCGACGGGCTACTTTTGAAGGCCATGTTTATGTTTAAACTTTCTTCGCCGAAAGCTGGTGCCTAAAACTGTTCATGGCATATATATCATGCAAGCTGCTCAATTAATCACATGTGAGACTACACTGACACCTCAATATGAAATCCCATAAGAAAGGCTAATATTAATTAAATCCTCTCAAAGTTAGAATGCAGCGATGCAGGCCAACCATGAAATCTGGGTTAACCGGCGCCTATAGGACTAATAATAGATTCAACTAAACAATGATAATGGCTTCACCCACGCATACATAACTTGATATCGTGTCAGGCTTGATCTCTCACACCTATGCAATTCACCAAATGAGCTCGAATGATTTAGGAGCTAATCCATTAGGAGGCATGCCTAATGATCATCACAGCGGAAAAGTAGATCAGCTCAAATTGGAAACATTTATTGATCAGGAGAGCTCAGAAATGCATTGCCCGGCATGGAAAACAAGGACAAGGATGATTGAAATCAGTTGTACACACAAACCATCTACAGGGGGCCATAACTCTGTCCACCCCTCCAATACCCTCTCTCCTTTTACAGGGTGCCATATATTTGTTACCCCCCTTACTCCTTAGTAACTCCCCCCACCCCCTCCCCCGCCTCCTCACCAGGGAATTCACCGAGCCATGTCCCCCAGGGAAGGTTTGGTGTGTGTAATTCTTTCATGCCAGCATGCATGTTTATGACCATTTCTATATTGGCATGCAGACACAGAACTTACATGGATATCCACAACAGTAACCATCGGCTTGCGATTCAGATTCCGTTGGGCCATATTGTATTGGAGCCGAGATGTGACAACATTCCAGTAAAGTTTATAATCCAGATAGAACAGTTTTATGGTGGTAGTATCAAAGCCGGTGCCTTAAATAGTGTAACAGGGTGAACAGTTCACAACCTCTGCAGGCACTTGGAAATAGTGCTGGTCTGACACTACAATGTATACTGTGATCACAGAACTATAAATGGCATAATAGTTTCCTGAAATATGTAGAGTATTGTAAAATGCATAGAGCCAGATTGGTAATGAATGCTTCTCAAATTTTGGTTTACAGGTACTGTACACAAAATTATTGATGGCATACTGTTTGTCTGAGAATATGGATCCCTAATTGCTTCCAATGTTCCATGTTCACTACTCTGCGTACTATTTAGGTTTTCAAAATAACGCGTTACTATTTGTAACACTGCTCTTGCAGGGCGAGCTGGGCATACAGCGTTCTGATACTGTACACTGACTGTTACGTATGCACAGTTTGCCAATTAGCACATATTTCTGTGAGATACCATCAACTAAGGGATCCAACATTCTCATGCAAGCTGAACCGGTCCGATACAAATTGAGAAAGTTGTACCACCAAACATCAAGCCGAACATATAGATCGAATGAAACAATTCCTCATACTAACAGGGCTGCATATTCTCTGTCATTTCCAGGGGCTACTTTCCTTGGAATTCAAAGATTCACAAGGGCTATCCCGCCGCAACAACACATTTTCCCTATGATTTTCAGGGGCTACTTTTGTGAATTTCAAGGGCTTCTTTCTTCATTTCGGTGGTGAAATGCCGCAAAACGCCCACAGCCCCTTGTATTTGCACCTCTGCTAGAGACCATATCCTGTATTATATGGTCATACCTTCCAGCAGAATGTTTTATTGTGAGCAGATGTTGTTGTATTCCAAAACTCAAGCGGTCTACTTGGTACTGGTTTAAAGAACAATCTTTGCTATATATATTTAGGACCACAAAGTGGCCGCATCAATTTTCTTGGACTTCTCATTAACATCATTAGCATGCATGAGCCTTAATCCCATTACCCATGTGCTTGTGGTGTAACATGGTACGTGTCAACTTACATATTTGCAATTGAATATGATTACTTTCTGTAATCTTATCATGTGCCTCTGTCCATTCTGTGCTCTCTAATTTCTACACTATGTGAAATCATATGGGGAATTACCCGGAAACATACACTTTGTTAGATATATCTCACAAATCTGTCATTTGTTCCTGAAACACTAAAAATGTGCATTTATCACTAGATTATTGGTTAGCCAACTCCACAAAATATTGTGAGTGGATGAATTCTGCAAATTAGTTCTATGCTACCAAATTATATCTCTCTGCAAAGTAGACAAGTCAAGCTTTCATGAGCTAGTTCTGGTTTGATTACACAATGAGTATATCCAGGTTTATGAGAATTTGAATGGCCGAATGATACTCTAAATATGCTGAAAATGTCAAATTATGTTAAATAAAACAACCTCTTGCTATCCAAGATGTCTATGCACCTTTTTGTTCACTAGTTATAATGTTTACAAGGATTTTGGACCTACTTCTGCTAATTAATCCAGATGACCTTGGACGAGACCCCAAAAACCATAGGGACATTATGTCCAACCTACATACCAAGTATGAAGTCTCCACACCTTTTTGTTCACTAGTTATCGTGTCTACAAAGTTTCTAGACTTTGACCTATGTTGACCCCATATGACCTTGGACAAAACTTGAAAATTATAGGGATCATGTATTCCATTTGACCAATCCACATACCAAGTATGAAGTCTCTTCAACTTTTCATTCACTAGTTATCGTGTTCACAAGGTTTTCAGATTTTGACCTCTGTTGACCCTGCGAGATGATAGTTGTTCTTAGGAAAAACCAAAAAACAACTAGACATGTGCAGGCGGTAAACCGCCCACGTGTGTATCCCCGGAATAGTTATAATATTGACTTTCAATGATCAGAAAAATTGCACTATTCATATCTGGTTTACCTCAGATGACCTTGAAATGACCCTCATGTTGTTCCGCACCAAGTCAAATCCATACCCACTATAGGTTTCATTCGAATTCGACAAAGTTAGGAAAATCGCATATTTCACACAAATTTGACCACTGAATGGGCGTTTTGTTCTTCAATACCACCTATAGTACGCATCCACCAAGTTTTGTTCAGTATTAACGGTCACTGAATAAGTGTATTCACTTAGTTGTTTTCTGTTCAATTTTCGGAATTTTCTCCGCTCGCATGATGACGTTACGATACCAGCAAATTATATCTCCGAATTGGATATGAGCCTTATTATGTAGGTACATAGTGGTTAGTTTCCTCCTATAGAGTCTCTCAGCATCCCAACCTATGGGCACAAACATATTAATGATATAACAATATTTCCTGCATTTCTGGGATGTGGGTCCCACTCATTGAATACCAAGTTAGAAATACATCCGGTTGATTTTCCCATTGAAAGCCCCGTAGATCAATTGATTTGTCCCAATGTTTAGATGTTTTTCGCAATGGCGTAATGGTGAACAACCCTAATAGAGGCTCGATTGTAACGAGAGCTGTTATGAGTAAACAAAGACCCAATGCTGTCTACCGAATGTATTGATTAGTCTAACTGAATATTGGGAGAAGTTGACAGATGGGGAATCAAGTATTTCAAACAACGAAGTCGGCGTTCCTCAAATTGGCGCGGTCGATTAGAGCTATCTTGCACAGATAACATTATTTCCGAAATCTCACAAATCAACGTTCTAAAAACCTTGATACAAAAAGTATATTGATCCCAATCTCGATCCTATGAATAAAAAAAGAATAAAATTGTTGGTTTACGATAGCGGACGTAATTCAGAAAATACCTCCCGATGCCATACCATCAGCTTCCGATATTTATTAATGTACATTGCTGCCAACTCCATTGCGCTGCTTGAATTGACACTTCCGGTTCTCATGAATATTTGTGAATGGGGACCTGCTATATCACTGACCATACTGAGTTCATAGTCAAACACAGTATAGCCATGTGGAGCGTGGTAGCCCGGTTAGCTAGAGCGTCGAGCTAGTAATCCAGATATTACGGGTTCGAGCCCTCGTTGTACCCTTTAGCAAGGTGCTTCATCCCGATGCCGATTGCTCACAATGAGCGGAAAGTGATTTGCAAATTGCCGTCTGCGTATAATGACCACTCTCCTCGCCTTAAACACTTCCTCCCACCCCTCTGCATTGGGGTCACGCTTCAGAGGCACTGCCTTGGTCCGTGAGCCTTGCTAGGGTTCGCAGCTGACAAGGGTGCTGTATCCAGGTATGCACGCATGGGATCGGTATCCGTGTCTGGCGTGTAAACCATAAGAAATGAATAAATAAAAATTAGCCAGACACCTTGTAATTAACACGACATACACGTGTCTCTCTCCCCATGTGTCGTAAGAAGGGCATGCATGTGATGGTGCGTCATGTGGGGTCCGCGAATGACGACGCAATAACACCCATCGCAAATCATGCCTCGTATTTCAGGATTCTCTCATCGACTTTGTTCGTGAGGCAATGTCAATTCGTCAACTTTCTAAACTCCACCGACTGAGAACAGTTTCCATTGATCATTCCGAGGCAATACGCGTCAGCTGCGAATATTCAGTCATGTACATTTCTGTCCACTCATTGCACTGCTTGAATTGACACTTTTGGGTCTTATAAATATTCTCGAATGGAAACCCGCTATCACTGGCCAGGTGTTCACAGTCAGACACGGTTAGCCAGACACCTTGTGATTAACGCGATGCACACTTGTCGCACCTCCCCGTGTGTCGTAGAGATCGTCACATGGAGTGGTACGTCATGTGAGGTCTGCCAACGACCAGCAATGACAGCCATAGCAAATTAGGCCACGTATTTTCGAATTCTCTCATTGACTTCATTCATGGGGCAGTGTCAATTCGCCAACTTTTCAACTTGTAACACAGGAGTACACGGGACATTTCAACTGGCCAACATTTGAACAGTCAAATTCTAAAAAACGGTCCATTCACCCTTTTACTGTCAAAGGTGTTATGTGGAGCTCGTGTACTTTCGAAAGATTTAACGAGGGACTTTTAGTGGATCAAACGGGTGAAGTTGTCGACCACATATATCACATGACATATCTGTTTGGTGACTTTTGGTAACGCACGTATATACTGTCGCACGTTCATCTAATTTATGACGGGATATATCCGTCCATTTACCATTGTTGCTTGTGTGTTCAAAAAAAGTAGCGCCTATCACTCAGTTTGGTTGTCGGGAGGGATAGAAAGAACGATTGAGCTGAAGAAAATCACTTTTCAGTTTGCACAGTGCTGATGAACGTTGGAAAACGAAGCATGTATTTCCACCTGACGTACCTGACAGTTTTCACAGTGCTGAGGCACGGTGAAGAACGAAGCATGTATTTCCAGGGAAATACTTCTTGTGGACTAACTCGTGGAATAACATGATACCAAACGAGTACACGGTACATTGCAAATGACATTCATTTGAACAGCCAAAATCTACGAATCAGTGCATTCACCCGTTTAATGTCAAAGATGTGACATGGAGTCTGTGTAGCCTACTTCAGGAAGATTCAACGAGTGGACTTAGTGGATCACACGTATGAGCTCTCGACCTTGCATATCATATAAACCACCGATTTGATGAGTTTTGGCAACGTCAAATTGTCGCACTTCTATCGAAATCATGACAGGGTATACCCGTCCATCTGATCCCTGTTGCCTAGCTGTGTGTAACTCCAAACAGATAGGGCCTTTGGCTGTATGCCAATCGGCTAGAACAGTCGGGAGATATGGAAAGGCCGATTGGACGAAAGAAATCACATTTCAGTTTTCACAGTGCTGAGGCACGGTGAAGAACGAAGCATGTATTTCCAGGGAAATACTTCTTGTGGACCAACTCGTGGAATAACATGAGACCACACGAGTACACGGCACATTTCAACTGACACACATTTGAACGATCAAAATCGATAAATCAGTGCATTCACCCTTTTACTGTCAATATGTTATGTGGAGCTCGTGTACTTTCGAAAGATTTAACGAGTGGACTGCTGACCTTGTATATCACATGAACCACCTGTTTGATGACTTTCGACAACGTCATAATGTCGCACTTTTATCGGACTCATGACAGGGTGTTAGTTATACCATGTTATACAGGCTATACATACACCTATAGCTAGCTAGGTGTGAGGATTGGAACCAGCGAGTAGGAGGGTGTTCAGTCAATTAATCGAGCAATGTGTTCATCGTGTCTGGATGATGATAAAACTTTGATTACAATCGCAAAAAATATGTGGTGGCGAGATGACGGGAGTTCTTGTTGCAATGATTTATGTTGTCAATGATAAACAGTGTCCTACATCAGCACATCTTAGTAACTCTTCATTATACATAGGCCCACCACACAGTACATTGATGCCCTCTAGGCCTCACAGAACATGTGTATAACTCTTTGGCGCCCAGCATGAAGTTAGGGTTGTGTTTTCATGCACACATTACCTAAACTACGAGAATGTTACGGATCGGAGCAGGAAGTGATAACGAGGATATTGTCGCCTTTGTGTTTCGATACATTTTCTACATGCCTAGAGTTTGCGCATACAAACTAACTCATAATCAATCTGGTAGGCCTATATATTGTCACGTCATCAGTACGGCGAACTCACGAACGAATATATTTGAATTACGCATGCAGATATTCATGTAATATGAGCAATTGTATACTTCCTAAAGTTCGTCATGAACCTGACCCCTTATCTGTAAAAATAATACGAAATCCACAATCACCTGGTCAGGTTATTTTATTTCTTTTCATTTCTGACATATGACGTATATGGGTGCGACCTAGTCGCTATCTGTCCAATCATCTCCTTGCTACATATAAACTAGTGTCCTTCGGTATGCAAAGTCAGATCCACGTAAATCATTGACTTGCTATTCTGCATGTGCAATACAGTTTCATCAGTTATTAGGCCTATATGAAAACATCGTAATCCGAGGCCATGGCGCAGCTGCCTCTATTCCGATTGTTTGCACAGTTAATAAGACGCGTTGGCGGCATAACATGTTATAGAAGGTCTCTCACGAGTCACGACCCGAGTCAAAAACGAATACTTTAGTTTTAGTATTTTTACTGTACTCTTGCTCACATGTCTGACGGTGATTTGCATCTGCTTGGCCTTCCATCTCCATGAAAGACTAAAATCACGCTACTCGCCTGGTCGAGAGGCTATATATACGTCACATTTGACTGGTGAACCCAACGGAAGTATATAACAATAATCTTATTTTTAAATCCACCAGATATTGGTTGGATGACATGATAAATGTGCATACGTAGTTGCGGAATTTTATGCATGTTCACAGTAAGTTTACTAGCATATACATTCACAGTCACAGACGAGATAACATAACACTTAGATCGGCTGATGCAAAGTTTGCCCTTCAACAACCAGTGTAAGTGAACACTCTTTTCCATGCATTGGCCCACGTCTTTGGATTGACATTCCCGAGTACCTTAGAGATGCCAAGTCACTTGATGTTTTTCGTAAGTCCTACCTTTCTGTTGAAATTCCCAGTAAGATTTTGTGAAGCGCTTCGATGCCTTCTACCAAGCGCTATATAATCACCGGTTATTACTATTATCACAAAAATAAGTAAAATGAGAGCTCCATAAAGGTTCGTAGAGTTTCTACATTTAAAGTACATTTAACGAGTTTCAGTACCGAACAGGTTACCCAAGGGTTCCACAAGGATCAACGTAATCCAGGCTTATATCATAGAGGATTGAAAACTAAGATATTCGGTCCAAACCACACCTTGGTACGATGTTCCGTTGCAGAGTTATTAACATTCGAAGCATCTGTTATACTGATTGCGCAATAACTGTGACGTCGTCGTTGTACAACTCAGGCAATTCCTATGTATGGTAATTGTTTTGATGTATGGTACATACATCAACGTTTCACGAATGATTCTCTTCGTATTTTTCACGAAAGTAACTACTGGCACCCATGATTAACCAAACGTAAGTTCCTCTCGCTGGCTATTATGGGTTTCAAGTAAAACCGGTAGTAAATTTCGAAAGAAAGCAAAGAATATTTGCAGAGTTGAACAACAAAGACATCAATTAATATTGCATGCTGGGATGCTTTATGTATTGCGCAATCACCATGGCAAAAACTTCAAAAGCCTGTAACTGTGTAACGGAAAATCGTATGAAGGTCTGGTTCAGACAGATATTATTATGTTTTCAATCTTCTATAATATTTGCTCCCTCCATGACGATCCTTGCGAAGTCCTCTGATGTAAGTATTTGACGGAATTTATTTTCCGACTGTAGGAGTGATACCATCTGATGTGTTCTCTGCTAGAGTAATCGATCAAATCATGGCGTTTCCTTATCACAAAAAATCTGGTTCAGAACAGTACACTGGTCACGATCAAGCTCTGTCAGTCTGTTGAGGTAGGCCTATGAAATTGAAGATCTTTCCTCAAGGTCATGTCGACACCTGTAACTTAGGATCCAATGACATGCGCAGCCAAAAGTGTTGGTTATGCACTCCCGGAAATAACAGAATTCGGGTCGACTAGGAACCAGGAGGGTCGTACCTATTTGGGATCCAGTCTCTTGTATCCTATTTTAGCTTTGGTATAACTTTGGTTAGCGTCGAGGTTCAAACCTATTGTGATTCCTCTGAGAACTAGTGCTATATACGTCAATCCCACGGTGTGATGATGACTTGGCTACTTGAAATGTCAATGTCATCGAATCATATTGCGACTGTTGCGATTTTAATCCACAATTGCAATTTGCATCAACCTTCGAATGATATGATAATGATAACGAACTATATAACGACATTACCTCGTCCATTATTTTGCTTGACTTGAATATATCGGCTGTTTATGCACCAGTAACCGTCTAATAATCGCGATTCATTCCTTAAATATTCACTTCACCTAAGCCCCATGCGATTCTACACGGGATGCAATTTTCAACACAACAGAACCATTGATCACGCAGAGGGAGAAATCAATACGCGCCCGGGTGTTCACGAAAGACCATCAAATAACGTACGTATCGGGTTTTCCTGTTACGTGATCGGCGTCTCTGAGTAGTTGAAAGTTGAGTCACGTGTTGAATCGTGTAAGTGTGATCCGGGCGCTCGGATATGTGACGTTAACGGTCAGACACAGAATACAGAGTCTTATATTTAATTCAGTGCCATAATGTAAATAGCTGTTTTATCGCCATGAAATAATTAACCCTATAGCTATACACAGACTGTCAATCAACAAATGGTTGGAACTCACTGACTATAAGAACACTCCTAGTTGATCGTTCTTTGGGTGTGAGATCAAGATTAATGTTGGTAGCATGAATTAGTTTGTAGAGGTTAACATTATTTTAACAATACTCAGTGTTCAGGAAAACCACACGAATGACACATTCAATTATTGATTGCCACGTGGTTAGAAGAATTGTCCTTGCCTAATTGTGACTCTTGAATTACACTTTTCATCCGTTCACACTCTGACTACTTATCGTGTTTGGTGGGTATTGTGATAAGACACTGACTCGCCGGTAGAAACACTGAGATCACCAAGACATGTGTCATGTGAAGGCGTTTTGGCGAATCAACCCGCTGATTTCGAGCCATGCTATCAAGCTGAAGCTATCCACTACAGCGCGACATGGGCGCAGCGCTCTCCGCAGCACAGGGCATCCGCAGATTTCGCCATTCACTATTTGCGCAGCCCCTGCGCAGGCTATCCACAACTTTCAGAAGACAACAATAGCCAAAATGGAATTATTGATATTATAGTTATATCCAATCATTCGTGTCTCAGTTCAAACACACAAAACCGTATTGAAAATAATGATTATATTATTATTATTTAAATTATATCACGGTTTTTCAACCCATCCGCCCTGACATCCATAGATGTTGCCCGATCGATCGGCGTTCCATTGAACTGTCCGCGGGGCCTGCGCAGTCCGCAGAGATCACTCACTGCTCGATTCCATCCGCAGCCCTCTGCACAGGGGCTACACGGGGTCTGCACATATGGCAAGCCGTTTTAACATTTACCT
>JAUOBX010228422.1:0-11690 GCA_032360705.1 Eupentacta quinquesemita
CGTGATGATGAGAAAGGAATGGTTTTCAAAATCGCTAAGCAAGTTGTTAGGACAAATCAGGACGTTGTTGGTGAGGGTGTTGTTAGAGATGATAATGGTGGGCTAGCTTTCAGTGACAGTCCAGTCGTCTGCTGCCCAAATACGGACTGATCAGATGATGACGTCACTGTATACAGTATAATAATCTTCAAATTGTCATCTACAAGTTGATTGCTTGCAATGTAGGTAAGTTCAAGTTTATACCATTCAATACAGCGCTGCGAGGCTGCATTCACTGGCGCTTTACAAAGGATCGAAACAAAATGGAAGAGACAAAATTACAGATAAATAACTGAAAGTTCTAACATATAAATACGTCTCCAGTTTAGACTTTCTCACTTCCCCTGGTAAGCTGTTCCAAAGCTTGGGACCAGCGGCACTGAAGGTACCGGAATTTAGGTTTGATTCGTGTTGATTCGATTGCTACAGGTTCAGGAAGCCACCGAATTCTCACCGAGTAACACTGTCCTTGTTTATCATGGATGAGCACCGGCGATAACTCGCCTTCTCTGAGTTCTCGACTAGTGCTGGCTCGGGGCTTGGGTGTGCAGTAACCAATCTAATCCCTCATCCGACGGACGACCAGTGAACCCCAGGACCCGACCACTTCCTTGGGTCTCTTGATTGGTATAGCGGAACATTATTAAATATATAGCAGGAACATATGTTGCATTTTTAGGAGCTGACAGTTCGCCTTTGAAAGTCTGCTCACAGATGTCTTATCATTGCACCCGCGTGCTCAGATCTGCGAAGGCTATCCTATCTAGCATCTCTCGGGAATTGCTCAGCCGTGACCACTAGTGACATCATTTCGCGTTGAACGATCAGCTGGCACCTAATTAGCATTGGGGCTGATCTTGTGGATCGTCGCGCCCTGCGCACTGATTGACGAAGCCGGGATATAAGATTGATCGTGTCTCTTGACTTGTATGTTTCAGACAATTGATCTATCCGCATACTCATCTAGAGGGTAGAGAGGGTACAGTCCTAACAACACCAGCTATCACAGTGTTGAAACATATTGAGTCACCCCCACGCTAAACAGTTCGAAATACATACATATGTTTCTCCCCTATAGCTTTCATTGTTACAACAATTGAAACAATTATTCCATAGGCATGACATTATATTGACTTTTATCCCATTTCTATTTGTAACATGAGGAGTTTGCTCTAATTTCTACATGATGTTGATGGTGTTCATTGTTATCATTGTTTCGTACAGTGAATAAAACGACTTTAAATAACAGTGATGTAGAAATAGTGCATGACTATACGTTCTTGTACGCTACATCAGGTTCCTATTTCTGCAGTAACGGAGAGTATAGTTTGCTCATTGATCAATACTTCGGATACTACAACACGTTTTGTATTGAAACAGCAACATTTTGCAATAACGGAAATGTACTGACCTCCTCGGTTTTCCCCTCTACCGGTTTCACCTGAACTGTTGGTCCATGTCCTGCGTGAACATACTCGACATGTTCGGGGTTGATGTAGTCATGGATGCATATATACTTCTCCGGATCCTGAACCGTCATCCCGTGGTCACTGAGAATAATGAGGTCTGTCTTGTCCTCAATACCAGTCTCGCGAAGACGCTGGATCAAGTAACCGATCGTCTCGTCTGTTTCCATTATCGACGCGTTTGTCACTGGGTGATCTATTCCGTACTTGTGTAAGTATCCATCTAGCTCATTGAAGTACACTAACACCATGTCCAAATCGTCCTCGGTCAACCACTGGATGGCATGATCAATCCGTTGACGGATACTGTACAAGCTCCAGAGGTATTCAGAGTAGGCGATTACTCTCTCTGGACTGAACCCCTTCACGGGTCGATTCCCTCCTGGGTACATGATATTCCCAACCCTTAGGCCTGCCTTCATTGATGTGACCCATATAGGCTCTGCACCAGTATCGAACCAATCGGTCATGTTCATGGTATCTTCGCAGGAGTAAATCCTCTGCGTTGCTGTTTCGAAGAAGTGATTTGAAATTACTCCGTGACTTTCTGTGTAAAGACCTGGGAAGGAGGCAGAAGCAAATGAGACAATGCGGAATAGCTTGGATGAAATGCTGATATTGACTAACAAGCGTGATCTTTGACCCTAATATCTATACTAATAAACACTGTAATGCATCATATACCGACAGTATAGTGGCAGTAGCCAACTGAAAAATACTTTCAGACAATTCATCAGTCCATCAAGAGTTTTGAGGAGGCTGCCCACGTGCGAGGCATGCAATGATCTCGTCTTGGAATAGCACATTGCATATGAGTACGGGTAAGAAATACCAACCTAGGTTTCTCTGGAACAGTCACTTCTTAAATGAGTTGAATAGCCAAGAAGGAATCGAGAAATAAAATGAGCCAGTTAGTAATGCACACACTTACATCAGCTAAACCTAATAGAACGTTCAGGAATAGATTGCCCTTCCCTCAAATGATTAATATCTGCGAGCAAGAATGAACTATATCTAGCGTTACCGTACTTATATGTTTCCAAGGAACGCTTGAAAGCGTTTGAATAAGTAGCCTCAAGGATGTGCACTGGGAGCTCATTTCACACGCGTGGAACTGCAATGGATAATGCTTGATCCCGGACACTCTTAGAACATATGAGAATAGCGAGTCTGGTCACATATGTGGACGAACGGAGGCTATAACGGCTAGAAGTGGACTCATGAAG
This sequence comes from Eupentacta quinquesemita, assembly GCA_032360705.1. Taxonomy (NCBI): domain Eukaryota; kingdom Metazoa; phylum Echinodermata; class Holothuroidea; order Dendrochirotida; family Sclerodactylidae; genus Eupentacta; species Eupentacta quinquesemita. Next base: position 2,732 of record JAUOBX010228422.1, read on the forward strand.
GTGGAAAAGAAGATTAGAGAGAAAACATGGGGCAGCCCTGGAGTTAATGTAGACGTACCCACATTTCAAACTATGATGACATGATTATGCCTCGACTTAGGATCGGAAGAGGGATCGAGCGGTATCAGTGACGCTTGGTAATACAATGGGTTCGATTTGTTACTCTCATGCGAGGGGAGGTCGTATTCACAGTTACGACTGGCGGGGTCTTGGTATCTGGGCGCTCCTGTGGCGCAGTGGGTTTGGTATTTATGAGGGTGCTGACGGTTAGTTGCAGTAAGTATCGTCGGTCAGCTGTACACAGTTACCGTGGTTGAACCAAACAGCTTCAGCTCCTTCATGATCTGAGGAAGTGGTTAGATCCTGGGGTTCACTAGTCGTCTGTCAGATAGGGGCGTAAAATGGCGGTCCCGGGAGTAGGTTGGAATTGAATATTGTACAACCCTGCCTCGATGACATCTCAGCACTAAGCACAAAGAGGAGGCGAATTATCGCCAGTGCTCATCCACGATCAACACGGCCAGAATTCCCTAATGAGCCCCCCATGGCTTCCTGAACCCGTAGAAATCAATTCAAGTCAAATCAGACTTAAGCCGCGGAGACGGGTCGCCCAGTTTCAAGATGCAATTTAACATACCTGTTGCTATGGTATAAAACGGTGGAGTTGATTGGGTGACATATGTCGGTTCCAACCACTTGGCCTTCACACCGTTCTCGCCAACCTTCACCAAGCTTGGAAGATCATATCCGAAGTGATCCCATCGTAGTCCATCGATCGCTAGCAACAACAGTTTTGTCTAGTATTGGGAAGGAATGAAAAACAAGTTGACAGTGATGTGTGTGTGTGTGTGTGTGTGTGTGTGTGTGTGTGTGCGTGTGTGTGTGCGTGTGTGTGTGTGTGTGTGTGTGCGTGTGTGTGTGTGTGCGTGTGTGTGTGTGTGTGCAAAACCACTGCCGTTTCGAAACATGCCTCCTAGGCATTAGGAAGAATGACCACGGCAAAGCATGGATCTTTCCAACATAATCAATTCATTGACAAACCATATTTGGTAATGAATTTCTTTGTTGCGCATTTTAGTATACCGACCATTACAAAGCATATTGTAATGCTACAGTTGATTGGGAGCGACCTAGGCTGGACATCACATTCCTACCTGCCAGTGCATAGTGCTGCTATTCCGTGAGAAAATAATGATCAATAATAAACGTTATTACTGGAAAAATACTTGAATGACTGTGCGAGTGACAAGTATCGTCCCTCCTCCCAAACGCCTAAAACATGTCCCATGAAAAATTACGGATAGTCCAAGTGTGTAATGACTTACACGGCCTTCCCGGGTGATCTGAGAGTCCTAATTGTTCACATTGTCTTGTAAAATGTAATCGAACAGGCCTCCGTCAAACAAGAATTGGACTTTAGTGAGACTCAGCCTTAACCCTATGACCTTACTATGTTGAGTGTTTTTAGCCAATCAGGGCAGGAGTGTGACAACTTAACATAGTTTGAAGGCTATAGGCGTATATAGGGCGTTCATTAGAAAGACTATTCCTACATACCTTCCCTTGTACAGTCGCTTGTAAGCATGGTAGAATCCATCTTGCGACTAGCAGAACAAAGAAGAGGACACGCATCTTTCAGAAGTTAGATATGATTACAGCTCACACAGAAGAGTACTGTTTCAATCAGTCTGTATATAATGGGTTTATGACAACGAACTCGCACTAGAAGCGGGTGTATACATTATATAGCGTTCCGCATAGATTACCCTAGGATGTTGTTGAATTTGCGGGTCCGCCTTCTTTGGAGACGGCTACCGGCATAATAACGTCTCTATAAAGTACTTGTACTCATTGAACCAAAATGCAATTCAAATTGTCACGGTTGGGGGAATACGGTAGTTGGTTACGTTTCTTCTGACACTGGTTGTACCATTTCAGTATGTATATACAGTATATACCGATAGATGTGAAATATACAACTAGGTTATACACATATTTGAGAGCGACTGCTATCGTTGAATTCTGTGCAGGAAACAATCCTAGATTACGGGCGATCTATGATGCTATAATCGTACAAACAGGGGCAATGCTGTTTGTATTACAACAGTTGGATTCCCCTACTCACCACTGGGCGTTTCCCCCAGAGATGGTTGTACATGCAGTGGTGATTGGCGAGGTCGTGGTGTCCATGTTTTGCTGTGGTGCAGGGCACTTGGTAATCACGGGGAGTTGTTCCGTATTAGTTTGAGTCTCGTCGGTCGGCTGTACGCAGTGACTACGGTTAGCCTCCGAAACATGTAGTTCCACCAGCATCTGAGAAAGTGATCAGATCCCCGTTTGTCTGTCGAATTGAGACGTTAAGTCTGGATCCGGAAGCAGGTGGGCGATGGTTACACAACATCTCTGCCTCGATATCATATGAGCATCAGTCGGAAAGAGACGGTGGGTAAACTCCGATGCTTATCAATCCCGGGTTTCATGTTGTTAAGCCTTCAGAGGCTTCCCATAACCCCGTAGCATTCGAAATTCAAATCCAACTGCATGTTTCTATTTGTAGAAAAAACACAAGGACATGAGCAACTGGATGTCTCCTCTCCTAGACCAAGTTCAGCCAATAGCCACGAGGTAATCTAGTATGAGCTAGATCTACCCAAGTGGAGTCGAGTTATCATGGTAGAAGGTAACAATGGTTGAAATATTGAAATTCGCCAATTTTCAAATTCATTCCCAAAATGATGACTCCCAGTCCACACCAAAAACAATCGGGAAGCAGCATACTGAATTCCAGTCTTCTCGAACCGAGCATCCTGATTCTTTTCGGACTTCGACTTATGTTGAACTCAGATGACCTCTGACCTGACCCAGGAAGAATGTGGTCATGTACTCATCATCGACACAGTCAATTCACACGGCTCTGTGGACAACTTTCCTGGACTTCGGAACTCCGAAACATCTAGTGTGGCAAATGGAGCGACTGTACTCAACAGCCACAGGAGTAATTCGGGTATAGGATAGTCACCAGGTCACACAGAAGAGCAAGGAGTGAGGCAGGGCTGCATTGTGGCCCCTTACCTTTCAACGCCTGCGTTGAAGCCATCATGCGACAGGTGGATGAGGCTGTGGAAGACAAATCGGGTAGCAAGGCAATATGGATGTCCACTATGCCGATGAAACTACATTAATTGCGGGAACAAAAGCAGAACTGGAGGAACAGGCGGTTGAATTGACAAGATGTAGCCACACTCACATTTGGTCACCACATAAATCCAGCCAAGACTCATGCCATGGTTCATGGGAGCGAAGAACGAATTTCCCTTGGTGGAAATACGATCAGCAAGACAGACCGCTTCAAATAGCTGGGCTCAATTATAGGAATGGACAGTGACTCTACGCCAGAGATCCGCACCAGACTAGCAATTGTAAGAAACGCAGCAAACCAACTCCTTGAACTGTGGGAGGCAGAGGGAATCAGCCTGAAATTCAAGAGCAGTTGGTGAAGTCATGGGTGTGGAGTATAGCCCTCCATTGTGCAGAAAGTTGGGCACTAAACCAAACTGGCATGGAAGAGATACAGTCATTTGAGTTGAGAATGTTGCAAGTCAGTTGGAAAGATAGAAGGACTGACGCATGGATTCGCGAGTGGATACGACGTCCGGACAGCATAGTTCAGACGACAGTGGAAGGAGAGGTGGATGGAGAGGCCGAGCCAGGACGAAGGAAAACGGGTTGGAACGACAACGCCATGATGAGGACGGATGTTGAAATGGCTGGAGCGAGAGGACGGGCAAACAGGAGAATGTCAACAGTTCCATCGGGACCATGACTACACACAGCACAGCACTCATCATGGGGAACACACTTACCAAGTATGAGCTTGTTCCATCCAAGTGGAGTTGTATTAACAAGTTGTGTCAACAAGTCAGGCGTCACACACACACACACACACTGTCATGATCGCATAGATTCCTTAGACTTCGTCAAGGAATCAATCAACTATCCGATGATTGAGGCATAGTACCGCATAACAACGACATGCCTGGAGAGCACGCATAAGACTTTCGGCAACTGATAACCCGTGCGAACTGAAATTCTCCCTGTGGGCATAATAGAAGACCTGTGTGGCCTGATATCTATTATTTTATATAATATCTATTGTAGTATTTTCATTATTCAAACTGAAAAATGTAAACTTTGTAACATGCACATTGATATGTTGTTGGTAATCATCTATCCACCTCGTTCACGTCAGGCCGAATAATGTCTGCTACAGAGAACATGTATGACCACGAAAGGGTGTTCCTGGATGTCACTGGTCAACAGTGTTGTGCTCGACACCGGCAAGTCCGACACCAACACCGACACCCCTGCCTCCGACACCAACACCGACACCAACACCGACACCAGTAACAATAATCAGTAGCCTACACCTAATCAGCATTGGGCTCCATAGGGTGCGGTTTTGGGCTATGTATATTCCCTTGCTTCACTGAACACCCATTGTTCTAGCTGTATGATCAACAAATATCAAATAGCTATGATAAATTTGGAGAATATCGTAGGCTACACTGTGACAAATAACATATTTCAACACTTCGACTGAATTTCAGCATCAGCCCCGCAGCCAAATGCTGTCCGCGGCGTATGCTGAGGTGAGGACCGGGTGGGGCACGTTCATAACATACGTTATCATCAATCTTGGGTACTTTAGAACGAACTGCAACAGTGACTGTATACACTGCATCACAGTTAGGTATCAATAATGGGAGTACTGTTTATGTCATATTTTAGCCCGTGGAAAGTTATCAGGAGCTACCTAATGCAACTGTGTGACATCACTACCCCATCCCAGGGTCACCTTAAGCAGCTCACTATGTATCAGTCACTTGGGTCATATAAGGGGGTGTGGGATGACCTGCATCGCATCGTGACATGTTATAAGAATTTCGGCTAACAGTGCGGTCACTCTGGAAATGTATGACTCTGTACAGACTGAAGTGAGTCATCGGAGTGACACTTACTGTTGTAGGATATAGCCATATAGGTGTTGTGATATCAGTGTGGTATGATCATAAATCAGAACGGGACATGAGGAACACCGAAGAAATGGGGATGCCCGATGCCGAAAAATTGCCGGTGTCGCCCGACACCAGGTAAATTATCGACACCACAAGGTTCCGACACTAACCGTGACCCACACCGACACCGATGTGCTCCGACACCAACACCGACACCAGTCAATAATGGTGTCGACACCGGTGTTAACACCGACACCGGTGTCGGCGTGCATAACACTGAGACCTAGTAGTAGTAGTCCTAGTAGTAGGCCTAGTGGTAGTTCTAGGAATAAAACTCTTACCTTGTCCGGTCGTTCCTTCTAACGCCAAGCAAAGCAGCACAATAGTCATCAGACCCGTATACATCATCCTCTCACTGTGTATTGGTATAGAATATGAAGAAGAAAATGTAAATAATTCGCAATCGAATGGTATATTGTCCACAGTCCATAAAAGCCAATTCACGGATGCATCATACTAGGCACGCTATCGATCAATGTCGAAGGTCACTCGGGAGCGCGCTAGACCGGATTCCACGAACTAATACAGCAAAAGAGATTTCGTTCATTCAAGGGCAGGGCGATCTCTCGAAAATGTCCTGTAGAAAAGTAAGAATCCCCCACACTTGACAATAATATAGTCAAAGATTGTGTGAAATTGTGTACTTGTTTTCAACTATCTATAGCAGTTTCAAAATACCTCGTCACAATAAGTCTATCTGTAAGAATTCCGTATATTCCTGAACGTTCAGCCGCTGCGAGCATGCGCACTGACAACTGTGATGTGGCTTTAACTAATAAATTGAACAAGACACAAAATCTAATCACACCAGCCTGACCAGCGGAGACTGTCTAAAGACAATATATCCAGCTACGTCCGTGCTACGTTTGCGCGAGGTCTTTGCTACATTTCGCCAGCCTGCGTTCACTAAGTGTCGACTACGTCACTGAAGATCCCGCTACGCTGGTCGCTACGTCTGCAAAGATCGCGCTGCACCCCTACCACGTCCGTACCACGTCATCGGAGAGATAGGCCTCCAGAAGTTGTATGCCTGGAACACACTTTTACGATTCATCCGACAGTCGAGGGCGGTACAGTAATCATGTATCCAAGGAAACAACAGAGAAGCGAGAACAACAGAAAGGGCCACGGCTCTTGAGGCCCTCTGAAAGGAAAGAATGAAAAATGAGGCAGCTGCCCCCGCTGTTTCCCCTACAAGTCCTACCATCCATGGGGGGAAGGGTGATTAAGTTAGTCGTGTCCGTGGGGACTCTGAGGAGGCCGCTTCTGAAGTCAGCACAGTGTCTGAGGTTATCAACCAAGTTTCTACTGATTCTGGACGGAGTAGTAGAGTGGCTGGAGGCAAACCTCTTCCGTTGAACAATCTTGTTGTTGCAATCAGAATCAGATGTTGATCCCAAATCTCAAAACCCCAACTTCACAGCTTTCGAGAATGCATTAATATTTTATTACAGAGTAATCCCTGTCATCAATGTGGGAGATAATATTACCCTCCCCGAAACCCTCCTAACAAAATATTGTTCGCCCATTTATATGTGAACACTGAAGGCCATCTCTATGGCCGCCAGGCCGGCATATATCTTCATTTGCAGAAGACCTATAGATGAACAGGTTAATCATAGGTCCATGTTTGCGTCCTTCATATATCGTGCAGTAGTTTTTGGGGGGCAGTCAAACTTCTAGTCAAAATCATAGTCATTGTGAACTAACGTGAAGTTATTCTGGTTTTGTGGGTTCCACACGAATTACGGTGGTATTTATACTAATGCACCCCTCCCATGGTCAAGAGAAGGTTCTGCGAATAGGGTGGGACATGGCTGGTCTCTGACGCGGCACACTGTTGAACTGTGTTGTAAATTGCGGCATTAGAGTAGTATGTTCCGAGATTGTTTGGTTGGGCGGACGTGACAAGTAATTTTCCAACCCGGGGAAGTTTTTTGTTATATTATTATTATTGTTATTATTTCAAGTGGACTCTAGGCTGACGCGGAGCGTCAGATTTTTTTTGGGGGGGAGGGGCGTGGGGGGTGCCTCCAAATCAACGGGCAAGAAAATGACAAACAATTCAGTAACGCCAAGTATTTTTCAGTTATTTGATTTGAGTCATAGGTTGGCACGAAGCGTCATAATTTGTTTACGTTTTCGATGTCTCCAGGATATCAGGTATAGCACCTTCGTAGAAATAACTTGTCCAAATTGCTAATTTAGCTCGAGAACCAAGTGTCGTATCTTTATCGAGAGAGTTCAAAGTGACATGTACCCAACCTTGCAATATGGATTTTATTACTACAGTTTCGAGATTATTAAGAATAAAATCAGACTCTGGAGGAACAGAGGATTGGCGAGCGGTGACTATCCAACCCCCTTGGTTACCGACCAGCAAAAGTTCTTTAATTTTATAATGGTACCTCAGGAATTGCCCCACCTTCATTTGTCTCATCTTAGCACCATTTTGAGGGTTTAATCTCCAGGGTGAGAATTCGTTTGATTTTCTCCAGGGGTGAATTTGCTCGCTAGCACGAGGGCAGCCGCACAGGGTTATTTTGGGAGGGCCGTGCGTCAGTGTCGGATGGTATATACCTTGTTACGTCTGCTCGTCGTGTGTCAACATCTAGGTCACTGTACGCACGCAAGCAGTGTAACACGGATATGAATGCCTTGATTCACCTCTCAGCAATCGTTGGCGGCGACAAATCAGAGAACGGACAGATCAGAGGGTGTAATAAAGGGGATCTCCAGTAATACAATCGGAGCGAAGATTCGCCGGAACGCTCCACATGGACTAGCTGGGTGAGAAGCCCCCCCCCCCCGACCATACTATAAGAACCTCCAGTCACCCTCGATTCTCCACACAGTAACTTTTCGAAATAGCCCCCCCCCCCCTCCCCCACTTCCTATCTGAGATGTTTTGACCGAATCCTCACTCATGTCTGGCAGTCTCTCCCTAAACCTACAAATATTGTCAGCGCGATATATTTGAAAAACGCAAACATGTATTCAGTTCGGATTAGGTATCTCGACTCTATAAACACTGCCATCCGGTCTCAGATAAATGTCAACCAATGAACAAATACCCTGTCCGTCATCGAGTGGTTTAAACGCTTACCCGACAAAAAGCACCGAACATTCATAATGTTCGACATCGTCGAATTCTACCCATCGATTTCCCCTGACCTCCTCACTAAAGCCCTCAGCTGGGCCAAAACGATGACCCACATCTCCAGGAGCGACATGGATGCGATCATGCACACACGTCAATCACTCCTTTTTGACAAAGGGAAGGCGTGGGTCAAGAGGGGTGCGGACAGCAAGTTCGACGTCGCTATGGGCAGCTATGACGGTGCAGAGGTGTGTGAACTGATTGGTCTGTTCGTCCTCAATGAGCTGAAATCTCACTTCCCAGGCCAGGAAATAGGCCTTTACAGAGACGACGGACTAGCCGCGTTCAAGAAGGTAACGCCCCGTACCGCAACGCATGTCACAACCAAGCTGCGACAAATCTTCAGCGCAATTGGGCTGAGGATCACCACTGAAGTTAGCAAGCACTTCGTGAACTACCTGGACGTCACCCTCAATCTAGACAACAGCTCCTACCAACCATACAGGAAGCCTGGCGACCAACCACTGTACATCAACGTAGAATCGAACCACCCCCCTGCAGTCATTAAACAGGTACCAACGAGCGTCAACACGCGAATCTCCCAGTTATCATGTGATCAGGAGGCGTTCGAGAATACCAAGCAAACCTACGAAGAGGCGCTGCATGCAAGTGGCTTCGAATCAACCCTAACCTTCAACAACAACCCCGCCCCGACCCAAAGGAAGAAGAGAAACAGAAAACGGAGAATAATCTGGTTCAACCCCCCATTCAGCAAGAATGTACA
>JAUOBX010228533.1:0-11690 GCA_032360705.1 Eupentacta quinquesemita
GGAGCAAGTTATGCCAGGTAAGTACAATTTTTTAAAGCAATTCAAATCAACATATAAATAGTGCAAATATCTACAAATATGTAGATATTACAAAACATCAGGTTGTGGTTGCATTCAAAATTGCGGATAGAATAAAAGTGCAGTGTATTTTGTCATAGCTCCAAAAAGATCAGTTTACAGACAAGCTTGAATTCGTTCATAATGTGGAAACATGCATTGCTATCCACAATTCCAAACGATCAACTCAGATAAGAATGAGGTGTTAGGTTACCTTCCGAGAAAATTTGAAGAATACCTCGTTGGTAACCTCGAAAGTACCAGCTCAGAGTAACTTTAAACACTATCTTCATTTGAGTGTCAATTGCTGTAGCACCTTTATTACAAGTTAAATGTCAGTCGTTCACAGACAACACGAACAATAAATGGGTCGGTTGGTTGATAGGTTGATGAAATTTAACGATTACCTACATTACTGATCGGTCATGAAACAACATTTTACAACACTTCGGTCGCAACCTACAGTTTATTCTGTATATAATGATTGGAAGTCAATCTATAGATACAAGAACACAATGTACACAGCTCTATATCAGTAACAGTGAAATCACAGAAAAAAGATGATTCAACACGTTCTGTGGGAGAAGTCATTCTGGCAAACTATTATTGATTGATGGACGCCATATAATATCGGGCAGTTACTAATAGTAGATATTGGCTCGATAATGAGAGCAAGACAGTAATAGGCGTCGTCTTACAGAGGAAATAAACTGGGAATCATAAAATCGTAGATAATAGCTAGTAACTAGGTGGTTACTGGGCGAGTTATTGATTGAGTAATTGACTGCCACATGAACTCAATGACGATCTGAAATGAGAAAAAATACAATTGTCGACGGCCTAGATTTTCCCGTTAAAAATATGGCAGCTCGTTTTTTAGCCTCGCACTGTACGAAGATAGTAAGTTGGATAGCACATAGAGTGAACATTATTTTATTAAACCATTGTGAAGATGATAGCGCAGCATGTAAAATAAATTGTTTACGTCGAAGTACAAATCTACTGATATGTTTAGTTTTGTTTTCGAACATACATAAAGTTTCAATACAAAACAACTCATAGCCGGAGAGGGAGCGTTTGTTTGGTGAGTTGTTAGTTGGCAGTAGTTTCTTGAGGAAATCAAGAATGCAGAACATCGAGATATTCAACCTAAGCAATATTATATCATAGCGGCGTCACACGTTATTGTGCGAATGATATGATGTAATAATAATGGTCAATAACTCTCCAACGGAACACTGTACAGTGGTGCGGTTCGAACCTATAATTTATGTTTACATTCTTTTTATTACAAGTTTCAAAACGATAATGATGATGACCTTGAAGTTATCCTGTAAATTTGATCAAATGAAATTCGAACGATTACAATAACCCATGGATAATGTCGTTATTAATGTGAACAGATTTGCTGTTACTAGTCCTAACCTTAGCCGACAAATTGGAACATTTTGAATATTTTATGCTCTTCTGCCACTCAACAATGTGTACAATACTACTCTAGTTAATTAGTTTACATTTGGACAATTACATGTTATAGGTTGTTTCGAGGGTGGAGCAGGGTAGAGCCTCCCCTTAATAGGCAAACTATTAATCTATTTATTGGGGGTAGGGGGAACCCTACAGAAGTTACAGTCTTGCTCACTTCCCGAATGTTGATGAACTACATTGTTTTGTTGGTTTATCTCAGGTATGGATTGCGCTCATCTACAATACAGTGGGAAGGAAGTACGACAGAGGCGTCACGTTACATGGATGGTTCTAATGGTGGTCCTAGTTTTTGCTTTCTGCTGGCTACCGCTGTATATCTTTAACATCTGGATAAGGTTAGCTAAGGAAAACTTCCCTAAAAATACTGTGACGTACGTCTTCAAAATTGCCGGTCTAATTTTAGCTTACTCGAACTGTTGCGTTAATCCGTTCATTTACTCGTTCATTTACTCGTTCATGGGACAGAACTTTCGGCGGCACTTGAGAAGAGTTTGCCCGATCTGCTTCTCTGAGCCAAAAAACGGGTACGCCGTCGTTGCGAGCCGGCGGACTGGAACAACCAGCGTAGACGAGCATCGGATGGTAAGAATGCGAAGTGGAGCCAACTACAGCATGACTGCGGACTCTATAGATATGAAACGGCCATCTAATGGTTCTATGGATACGAACACGAAGAAAGTATCAACTTGACCTAAAACATCATGACGAAAGATAAGAAAACAAACGTATTCTTCAGGTGAACGCATTCGAGTATGAATTCACGACGTTTCACTAGAGTTGCCATGTCCATCAAAAGACGTCGGCTATGTCGTTAGTATTCTAGTACACGAGGGTTTCGCACAGATCGGGAAACGGATGTATAAGAGAGAAAACATGGGTAGCGAACAATAGTCGTGGGCGAGGAATATAGATACATATATATCTATTTACTCATATAGAGGAGTACGATTTCCGCCATCATTGTCCGTATTACCTGAATTGACAGTGAATGTGGCCAGTCTATGTTCGCAGTACTCGCTCTGAGTCATTCAGGCCTTAATGAAAAACATTGTAATTAGCTATCTTCAGAGCAGTTCTACACCGAACCTTCCTTCGGAGATGGGAGACGTAAAGTTAAATTGGATCTGTTTAATGTCACGGGTTATTTTAATGTAACGGAAACGACGGGTATTTTGGCTTTCAAAATGTAGGTACCAGCTCATATATCGGACTATACGAATATCGAATCATATCACTCAAAAAGTCATAACAATGTATATATATATATATATATACCGCCAAGCATCACATAATGTACTAATAATCTGGAGTTGCCTTTTCATTTATCTAACAAATACAGACCTCTACTGTGTGATTTATTTCATCCCTCGGGTTGGAAACCGTAAGTTGGCTTTCATGGTGTTATTAGCACGGCGCTTGGCAGTGGGGCGAGTGGTCCGCAGTTTGATTCGTGGTGGAGCCATGTGCTTTTCACTACTTCCAGGTGTCCGATCTTCACCCACAATTCGTCTATGTATACACATATTATGTGAATTAACTAATTAGTTTGGATGGTAATGTACAATAAGTTATGCCTGTGTACTTCGTCATGAATACATACAAAAGACTAGATACCCCGCAATGTGAAAGAGGCATGACAAAATGTGCAATACCCCGCCGTAGTTGTAATCTTTTCAAAACTGCAACTATATCATTATAGTGTTATTTTTGGTCGTGTACTAAAGTTAGAAGCAGGATGATTCCTGATATTGGTATGGAATGGGCAACTCCGTCGGGGGCAAAACTATGACCTCGATGATTGACAGAGATTTGGCTGTATGCCTTATTTTACATTTATTTCAGAACGATATTTTGCAATTGCCGTGGTTTTCATACTGTAACTGGAATATGTCAAGTAGGCAAGCTCTGGGGTATGCAAATTTCTTCAATTCGAGGGTTGCCAGATTGATCCAACTTTGCGTGATATTTCTCATTTGTGAGTAGAATACGCTCCGCTCCGTTGCAATCACTAAATGTATTGTTGTATGATACAAATATACGTCTTGGCTACATTCTAATTATCAAATGAACCGTCCTTGCAATTTTGTTCTCATGACAATATTTTCTGGAGTGACACCAGCAGAAGAGCGGAAACATATGATTTGCCGATAGCCTCCTTATTACTTACTTATTGCGGAATGCGAGATGGATTTGACATGTACACTCAGATGTCTGAGACGCGCTCAAAGCTCCTCACGAGAATTACCTCAATTACAGTAAAAATACACGCTCTCCGACAATCACAGAGAGTTAGTTGTATCCAATCGGGTGGACATTCCACACGTTCCACATAGGTGCACGAAAACCAAACACAAGGTGATGTGAATATTGAACCACGCACAGGGAAACACTAGTAAGACCAGTCAGCCATGTCGAATTGCAGAGTGACCATTCTTCCGCCTGAGCATTGCATTTGAGTACCCTGTTGATACGCCACCATTGTCATTGGATTAGAGAGATGATGTTACTATTATTGGGTAAAAAAACCAACAGAAAGGCATTCTGAAGGATGGAGAAATCTCAATCCAGGAATAATTCAAATATGGCGTAGGCTACGATGAATATGTATTGCCATGCTGCATTGCGGTTGTTGATTCGAACCGCCTTGGTTTGAGACCAGTGTGTTTTATAGTTGTAGTTCACAATACTAATGTTTAAAACCAATGAAGATTAGAAATAGGCAATGTAGTTTTGCGGAAAAATATTCTAATTTTGCATTTCTTGGCAAGCACACAGTAGCAAAATCTATCGACCTTTTTCAATCCTCAACTTGTCTCTGTCTTTAGTTATGATATTGGTAATTGCTAATCAATGTCATCGCCACACTTAGTGTGATCTGTAAATAGCGGTGAAAGTTAAACGGAAGACCAGGAGAGTACCAACAGTTGAACTCAAAACAATTGGCACGGTTCGAAACGCGTGAATCTGCGATGGAACCAGTCAAGTCGACGAATTCAAAATAGTTGCTTGAGTGTAGGGGCGAAAATGAAAGTTGGTCTCAAAACGTTCGCTACGTTCCAAAGCGCTGCGATAGAAGCAATTGCGTCAAAACCTCAGAATGGCCCCGGGTGGGATCGTATGTTGCGGAAATGAAAACTGATCTCAAAATGATCGTCATTTTCCAAAGTGCGTAAATCTGAAGTAAGATCAGTTTCGCCAAAGATGCCCGCCGTCGGAGCAGTGCAGCGACGTCTGCTTTCATATTCATAGAGATTCCTGAACGGCGAACATGTTTTGAGTTAATCGCATGTCTAGTCCCAAAATTATTTGCAAACGATACGAACAGACCAACGGACAAACGAATGGACTAACGCACGATGGCTGCTTGAGCTACTCAGCCTCAGCTGGAAAATAACAAAATATTTCAAAATATTGGCAATGATATATTTGTTCGATTCATTCGTAGATGTAATTGATGGGGTAGACAACGTTTGCGTGGGGTAATTATGTCAGTAATGCAATGTTAGCGCTACTGTTTCCACTTGACGTACAGGTCAATGGAAGTGCTGAACGTGACTTATGATTATGATTCACTTCGACTAGTTTATTAAGGAAATCAAACCCCCAATATGTATTTCAGTCAATAAGACAGTGAGAATGAGGATAGATCTATTATTACGCAAGGGGAAGGAAAATACATACCCTGTACAAAGTCGATGCGAAATTGACTTTTTTCAAAAAAAAATCACATAATTCTTTGAGATATATAGATGCAAGTAATCATTGACTTCGGAGGGGGAAGATCACTTCCACTTTTCACTTACGGAGGACTGAAAAATCAGTTATTATTGTGTAATCTCAAGAGGGACATTCATTTGGTTCCCCTCGTGACGTCATCAGACCTAACTCGTTAATAGGGATAACATGGAAATACAACAAGTTGGGAACTGTTTTTAGTGGTATTGAAATATGCTCTTTTCATCTATGTAAGTTTCCAGGCAATGAATTAGCCCTTCACCTGGCCTTTAAGTGAAATAAAATGAATCTAACTCATCTATCTCAGTAGCCAAACATATTACGATCTTCGGATATGGACAGACAAGTTTTGTATACGTAATCTGGCTGATGTACTTACATTGGATCATTCGACAATGTTATTGATTGCATATCATTATCATTGTTTTTGCAATGCAACGTTTAGAATAACCACAATACTATCATGTTAACATACCCGTGCTATGCGACAATGTTACATTCTACGACGAGTATTAAGATCACTAACCGCAGTGAGAATGTCGTTACCTTCCTATTCAACTTCATTTGTAGGGTCTATTCATAGCATTATACGTATGTGGTGAATACAGTCCAAATACCGCAAAATACGCCATCGTTCTGGGACCTGAGGCGATCGTTTCAAAGGCACTTATCTATATCGGTATTTTGTGTTAGGTGTCTCGAGCCTATCAATAATCGGCGTATGTTTCTTTGACCTTGGGAACTGCCACTTAATTAAAGTTCGTGTCAATTGAACCTCGGATGGCATTGGAGAATGATTGCGGACACTTACTGCTTATATGTATATTGTTAATCATTTATATAGGTTCACAACGTTCATGTTCGTGTGTAATAGGAGTCAGACCGAGGCTTCTGCAGCTCAGGATACGAAATGAGCAAAACATGAATTTGTATGTGTCATCTGAATTCTGACGCCTCTTTCATTTTAGTTAATTTTCAACTCAATGTGGGAATCACGAGGATGTCTAACATATCTTTAAAAAGCGTGCAGATAGTTTTCTCTCATTTTCATGACCCGACACGATTCAATACACACTCGCACATACATTTCCTCATGTGCAACTAAACTGCCCAACTAATGGATTAGGCCTACATGAATACCTGAATCTGTAGAATGAACTAGCAGCACTTGAAGTGCAGGAGTGATTCTACTGAACAACAGATGAACTCAACTCAATACGCGATATTTACACTTGCACGAATTCCGGTCCCGCATTGCCCCGCACTGTGGCCTGCCAGTGCGTGCCAGCCAGTGTAACCGACAGTCGACATGTTCACGATATGTTTACGGCATGTTCCCGCACTGTTCATATCAATCAAGAGAGGAATCACGACGCAAGGTTACGTTCTTGTCTTGCTATTAGGGAAGGCCGTATAAATATATGTTTATACAATATATATTTATATGAATAGGCCTATAACTATCATTATTTCCTACAAAAAAGTTGCTCTGTTGACATATACCGAAATGTGCCGGAGAAATTAAGAGCGGGCTACTATCTTGTGATCGATGTATCATATAGCCGTCCCGGAGCAATATTATTCTAATTAATATTTCAAATAAGACACATACACTTACAACAAAACACGTACATATCTTACTACCCCATACCAAATGTGATATTGCCTGGAGTTTTGTATTTTGGAAAAGGCCGTGAAAATGTATGTCCATTCAATGTATATGTAAATGAATAACTTTGTTCTTTCTACAAAACTAATGTTTCGTTGAAATAAACCGTGATTTGAATTGAGGCCAAGCTACAATCTTGTGATCAATGGAACCTACTCGTTTTTCCTTACATTTTCCCGTTAATGAATATCTCATTTAGGATCATGAGGCAAAGTTGGGTCTAGTCATATTCTTGAGGGGCTAATTTCTCAAGTGTCGAAAAAACAAACCCTTCAAGCCCATCTCAATCTTGAATGTATTTTGATGTCAAAAACCTTTCCAGATGTAAAAGTTCACCTGCGGCAATAGCAATATGGTTTCGATTGTGCTTTGTCACGATCACTTCAGCGAGTAAGTATTCCCACCGAAGGCTCCCACATACGCCATGTTGAACAAATCGATATTGAGTGTGCCCTCATCCTCAAGCTCAACACCTTGGTCGTGGTATACGGCCACTTGGCTAACCATCGTGTGCCTGATTGTTAATCACGAATGATGTATATGAAGGTACCCACTAGGCAATAGTTAACGTTCAATAATAAGCAAAAGGACGATTCACTCCAACGCATTGCTATTGACATATTTTACAGCTTAATTACATATATACGTTACACATGAGGCATTTCAAAGTATAGCCACCTTTTGCTTTGAATAGAAGGATTAACCGACTGATAACAACGTTTGTTTCGTCGAGATACCCTGATTGCAGCCTATTAAACGGACAGGAAATGGTCACATGTAACAGTGAAGTATCGAAGCAAATATATGGGACAGTCATATACTGGACCATATACTGGAGTAGAGGATTAGACGAACATTTCGGCGATGGATTTCTACTGAGTGTGATTGATAGAAAAAATCAAGCAATACCGAGTATGCTTACACTTCACAAATAAAGTAGACAGGGAGCAACATTCACAATCATCGCCAGAACATGGGGTTAACTGTGAGGTCATGGAACAATTATTTGTGGGAGGAGAGTTTCCGTTTTTATTGATGAGATATGTAACTTTGAACTTAACATGGGGGAAGGCGAAAAGGAATAATGAAAGTCGGAACAATTCGTCTCAGTTCTTGTTCGGCGTGGAAACAGTCACTGTTGTCATATATCATTCAGGGATATATTGGGTCTGATATTATGTATGTTTTGTTTCAGTTGGTATCGTTTGACAGCATTGACATCCTAGTATTTTTATTTTTGACTACTAGTACCATTGTTATTATCGTGTTTCTTCTGTGTATCTCTCTTATTATTTACGTTGAATGAAAACCCCATGTATCACAACACGATGAGGATGTTGTAATTGTCTGCTCAGAATGACCAGTTTGGACTCATTCTATGAACAATATTATCATACTTAAAACTCTGTTGAACTGTAATAGGAATCATGTACTCATCGTGGGAAACACTCATGCCAAATATGAGCTTCATCCATCTAAGTGAGGTCGAGTCATCGTGTTAGAAATCTCAAATTTGGCCAATTCAGATTTTTTTCAATTCTCCGAACGCTCCTTTCAAATTTCAGACTAATCAAGCATACTCGACTTAAACCTATCATGCTAACAAGATCTTCGGATCTCAACCTTTGTTGACCTCGAATGACCCCTGGCATGACCCAAAGTCACCAAAGTTATGTTATTTTTATAGGACTATCCGCATCGCGCGCGATTTGAGCGAACTATTGAGACGTTGAGAACTATCAACTGCATCGCGTGTTGCACGTAATATTTCCTGAGTGACTAATGATTGTAAGTTACCAGAATTCATCCTGATCGGACCAAGAATTGGATACTTATCGTGTTTACAGGATTTTCAGACTGACCACTGTTTACCTCAGATGACCTCTGACCGAATACTAACACAATAGGGATCATGTACTCATTGGGGTGTGGAAACCCCCCAGATGGCCGGAAACATCACTTCTTGAGTATTCTGAGCTACATGTATATTCAGCCTTGATACAGGGATCTCATGTCTGAGAATTCCCAATTGTTGGATTTTTTCCTGAGGAAAAATGCATTCAATCTATTCGAAATGACTACATCACATTTTTTCCTCTTAGGAACCGGTTGAGGGATCCCCCCTCTACTCTGGCTACGCCAATGGAATCAGCAATGTAATGACTGGAAAGGATTTATTGTTTTTCATAACATTCGACGTTTGTATTTGGGGTTATAATACTTATATAGTTATCCTCGATCTAGCAACCTAAAATGATCACTGTTCAAGTTCAACAACTTTTTGACCCAGTCTAATAACCGTCAGCCAATGTTCGATTCCTGTAGGTTATACGCACAAACAAATACACGAAATAGACTGTGATTTCTTCATCATAGGAACATAATCATTATCGAAATTACATTCCCAACTAATCGGGGCAGAAGGTGTGGACGAACTCCGAAGCAAACATGCTTTGGGTAGTTTTTTTCTTCCAATATACGCATAATCAGCATAAAGATATCAACAACCTTGGGTGTTTTTTGGGGGGCTTGAGCACAGTGTGGGGGGGCTTGAGCCCTCAAAGCCCCCCCCTAAAACCGTGCCTGCAAGTGACAAGTTACTTGCTGCTTGAAGACCTTCACATTGCGGTTCTGCCAAATAGGTATGATTCTGTGTACACAGTGAGGGATTGAAGGTCTACAATATACGGGTATGCACTTCGGCAGCCTTGAACAGTTTTGTTCCAATGCACATAACTGAGTATCCGATTAAGAAACGTATGCTGGTTTGTGTTGAATGAGCATTATGTATTCCATATTTAACACCTTAATTGCACATGTATTTCACCCATTCTTAACAGTCCATTAAAGATTATCCATACTTTATCCTACTGTGTCTTCCATTTCTCCATATCATGTTTATATGTTCCCCCTTATCATGCCTATTTGTTTGTTGCAAAGTGATACCAAGTCCCTTAGCATGCGACAGGCTCCAAGTGTAACTAGACATGTGCAGGTGGGTAAACCGCACACGTGTATATCCTCGCATTAATTATGGATCTTGACCTTTGATAAATAGGAAAATCACATAAACCCTGTCAATCTTGAAATGACCAACATGTTTTTTGGCACCAACTGCAGTCCACATCCACCAAGTTTCATTCAAATCCAACAAAGTTAGCAAAATTGCATATATTCCGCAAGTTTGACATTTGGTGACCTTGAAATGGCCGTCATGATTTTGGGCATCAACTGTAGTCCACACCCACCAAGTTTCGCATGAATCGGACAAACTAGATATTTTTGCATGAAAACTGCAAATTAGAGGGCAGCAGTCGTGCTGCAGTTGTGCTGCAATGCTCACTTTCGAACCCATCCGAGATTTTACTGTGGCCCACATGTGTACCGATCGATAGGATGAAGCATTAGAGAGTTGATGATTGAGCTGTGGGTTCCCATGTTCTGCTGTGCTGCAGTTGACTGCAGTCATTATGGGCGATGTTAGGCTCGATAACTATTGAATGCGGAGGTGTAGGGGGTTTATACTTGGTATGTAGCCTAGTCGGCTAGTGCACATGATCCTCATTGTTCTTTGGTCAGGCCAGAAGTAATGTTAGGGTCAACAAAGGTCAAAGTCTGGAAAACAATGGACACAATGATTATGGTAGTGAATACTAAGGGCGCATAGTATTCATACATGGCATGTGGGTTGGCCGTACAAGTTGATGATCCCCATTGATTTTTGGTTATATCCAAGGTCATCTGAGCTCAACATAGGCCAAAGTCTGAAAACCTAAAAAGCAGAAGAGGGACATCCTCATTGTTATTGTGTCACTCAGGCCAAAGGTAATCTTAGGTCACCACAGATCAAACTCTGAAAAACTTGTGTGTGTGTGTGCGTGCGTGTGTGTGTGTGTGTCGCACTTCTTGTCTACAGCATATCTGTAGAACGCGAACATCTAACAAGTTCAACTTTTACATATATGGTGAGGAAGTTCCCTATCGTTTTTGGTGTCAGGTCAGAGTCCGGCGTTCAAGGTCAGGCAAGGCGAATCCCAAATTGCTTGTCTGCACGATATCTGCTGAACGCAAGCATTTAACAAGTTCTAATTGGGTAAATAGGTTACATGAACGGAGAGGAAGAACTCTATTGTTTTTGGTGTCGGGTCAAGGTAGTTCGAGGTCACAGTAGAACTATCCCTATGAATCTTGACATCGGAACATTTAATAGACAACCTAGTGGAAAGTTTTACAATGCACAAGTTTACTCTCAAGTCCTTTTGACCATGTGACCTTTCTATTCTTTGTGCTATTTCGTGTGGGGTGGGTGCCTAATGGAAAGGTCCGTTGGCTGTGTGAACTCCTTCTGGTGACCTACGTTGACGCCATCATAACCTTCGACCTCAGTTGACATTTTGACTGTGTGACCTTCACAGCTATATTGTGTTGAGACAATCCATATGTTCAATTGCACCACTCTTTTACAATGCCCTTGTTACAAGTTATCTCAAGTTATCAATTTGGGACTCAATTATTATTCTATAGTTCAATCAGTGAGAGACCAATTATTCAAACTTGACATTTAGCGACCTCAAAATGACCTTCTGTTTTCTGGAACCAAGTGAAGGCCATATCTATCAAGTTTCATCCAAAACCAACAAAGTTAGGAAAACTGCTTAAATTATGCGAATTGGACCTCCGATGACCTTGAAATGACCTTCATGTTGTTCAGGACCAACTATAGTCCACAACCACCAAGTTT
>JAUOBX010228644.1:0-11689 GCA_032360705.1 Eupentacta quinquesemita
GCCACCCCCCCCCCCCCCCCCCCCCCACCCGCACCCCGCCCCCCCACACATAAATTCAGCCATTCACGTAATTACGTGCCATGCAGTCACTGCCAAACGTCACTTGAGGACAGAACGACGAGATTCGATCATTCGTCGGGTTAAGTATGCACCGAACTAGACTTCCTTTCTTGCGATCAGCCGTATACCCACTTTTTGTTTGATGTCATGTACGGATCAGAAACGGGACGAGGGCATGATAACATTCCCCTGTTAGAACGAACAGACGGACGGACGAACGAACAAACGACCGGGAATATATTTCTATGGGAAATGAGAGGGTCAGAGATGCTCAGTCCTGGCTAGAGCTCAAAGTTAGACATGTGCAGGCGGCGATGATTACTTCGCTCTTCGACGCTTGCTTACCGTCGTCACTCATATCGTTTGGCCACACTTCCGCTTTGAGAATCCATAAATATTATGCAAAGCTTTCTCCAGATAGTTATAGCTATTAGTTCATGTGCCTTTCTGATGACCGTCCCTCACCCACCCTCTGTGTCACGATCGCTACTTGACCCTACGTCACCAGATAACTCTAGTGGTACGATATGGTCAGATGGCGAGATCTCTACTTATCCTCTTCCAAGGGACGTGCACACATCTGGGATTTAGTTTTCCGCCTAGTAGATCGGAAGTCGGCAGATTCGCATTCCTCCGGAGATGCAAATTCCTCCTTCCGGACAACAGTGATACTAATAACACACTCACTCAAGGGGCCACAGTGAAGTACTAAGTTGAAATAGAAAAGAACATAGCACATAGACGCATCTCCCCCCTTGGATTAAATTCACCTAATCCCCTTACCATATCTTCCTTCGATTCGAGAAAGAAAATTTTCAGCTGGCGAGAGTCGTCTTCAGACTAGTTTCATTACTCCACCTGATAGCCACTATCTGCTGAATTATTTTTCTTGACGACTTCGATGAGATAAGTTCATCCAAATGTTGTGTGTGAGATAACTTCGATGAAGAAGGTAGTGCAAAGAAGGGATAAGAATGTCGGACTGAGCTAAGTTCAACGCCCATCAATGTAGTCTCTGCTGTGAGGATGGTATAAGAAATATTGCGATATGTGTTTCAGTTTGGGGTATGAGTTGCATCGCAGCGAAGGCATGTTGACCTCGTATATATGGTGGATAACGAACTGACGAGACGTGATGGCCTAGAGCGCTGAGAGTAAATATTGGTATAGTGTACTTCCTATAATTTCAAGCAAGGTGTTTTATCCTGATTGATCAAATTTGAGCTACTCCGTATCTCATCAAAATACGTCATTTCTTCACAGCACTACTCTGCTATATAAACGTGTTTACTTAGCAACCATTGGGCCTATGCTCAGTTGTGTGACGTGTAGTTGGTAACATTAGACGCATTTTATTCTCACGAAACCTGCTTCTCCGTGGGTTGTGGCAATTACATTGTTTGTGGCAACAACGGGCGAATAAAAGCAAATTAGGCGTAATTTACTCTGGGGGCTAAATGTTCCCAATACCCTAGAAGTGAGATCGCAATTCGGATGATTGTACACAATATTGCAAGTCGAGAGAAATGGACGACAGTGCCTCGAAGCTGTATAGTAGTTTTGATTTTGAAAGTTGGAAGGTATCATAAAATGAAGAGAGCGGACATTGTTGGTATGTGTTCTACTGAAGAGATTGAAGTGTATTTACATTTTTGAACTGTCAAACCCATGCAAAGAATCTCGGTGTTCGTGAGCAAAATTTATGGAAACAGACTGAAAATGAAAACGGACTTTATCACGGAATTTCGAGGAACGCAGAGGCAAATTATCCGAAATCATTCCTCCATCAATCTTAGTTACTTTTCCTAATGTAACAAAACGTACGCATTGCTGTCCGAAAAGTAGAAAACGTGAATAGTTCCCTATTTTTTTTATCTCCTCCGGAAACATAATAACTATGCTATTCTCTTGTTTTCGTAATTTTGCATGTTTTTTTCACTCGCATCACCTGATCACCAGGTCAATTTGTGACTGGTCGGATCACATGCAGGTGCAGAAGCAGGAAACTTTCTAATGCGAGGTATCAGAAGAACCATAAGCTAACCTCCAGGAATTATTTGTTGAATTTGTACATTTTACTCCCAGTCTCATTGAAGCTCGGTTTACAAACAGTACTGTAACCGATGTCGTAACGTTTTACCGATGTTACAGTATAAAGTGGCTCAATCGGTTGCTCTGACGTATGCTGCCCATTTGTGTAAAAGCTCTGCTATATGAATTTGTTTACCCATCATTCATCAGGCCTGTCTCAATGTGTGACGTGTAGTTGCTCAAATTAAACGCATTTTAGTCTCACGAAACCTGTGTCTCCGTGGGTTGTGGCAAATAACATTATTCGTGGTATCAACAGGCGGGTACAAACAAATTGAACGTGATTTACGTTGGGGATCAGATTTTCAAATACACTTGGAGTGAGTTTGCAATTCAGAAAATGAAAGAGTCGAAGAATAGGTGGACTGTCAGTGTGCCTGGGAGCGTAATATGCGTTTGAATTGTGTAGGTTAAAACTTTGCTATTTTAGGACAATTGAGGGGAAGGAATATTAGCGATATATAACGATGCATGGGCACAGAATAAACTTGTCAATAAATATTTTCATCTACCGGAAGGTATCGATTTCGGCACTATACCATCAATTATTCGCTCACGAACTGCCCTCTGGAAATTAGTAGGCACATTCCTGACTATGCCGGATTATCAATCTATAGGTCTATGAGAGGATGAGGCCCTGGCAAGGCGGTTCCCGTGCGGAGTTCGTGTTCTTCGAATCTATCCAAAGCGAAACAAGTTCTAACACGGTGCTGCAAATGAACATAATACAATTTCACCATCCTAAGGTTATTGCGGATAACTGTCGATTCCATACAAGGAACGTCACTCTGAGTTTGTGAGTATTATTGATCAAAACTGGGTGACTTCATCACGAAATTTCAAGAACCGACGATGCCAATGATCGTCACTTCATCACTTCATCCGCCTTGGTAATTCCTCTTCAACGGTTATTTATCCGATGTGAGGAAAAGTACGCTTTAGTGTTTGAGAAGTAGAAACTGCAAATAATTCTCCATTTCTCCCTTCCCCGAAACATCATATCCATGTTATCCTCTCGTTTCTGGCTCTGACTCTTTGGTCTTCTTCTCAGCTCTTCTCGAGCATCATCAGTCCAATTTGCGGCATGGTCAGATTACAGGCGCGGGACACCCTCTAATGCGAGGTATAAGAAGCACCATAAATTAGCCTCCAGGAATTGTTTGTTGAATTCGAACAACTTATCGTGCAACTATCTATCCCACTCTCATTCCAGCCAGTTGTAGCTCGTTTCACAAACATCACTGTTAACAATGTCAACACGTATTATCAATGTTACAGTCTGATCTGGCACATGGCGGATAAAATAAGATCTTGAATCAGCCTCATTTCTCACGTAAGTAATCTTTCATGATGCCCATCTCCCATTCAAGTGTCAGTGACTGCATCCAAACGCTCGAAGACAGGACGGTGAATTTTGATCATACATCGGGTCTAGGGTGTACCGAACTAGGTTCCCTGCCTTGCGATCAGCATTCTATTTTATGTCATGTACGGTTTAGAACGAATGAGCAGACGAATGAGAATACATTTCTGTATGGAACATGGAAGGGTCATAGCTACATAGTCAGATAGTCATATAGTCATATAACTGACCTGACTGCATGGGACTAATCACAGATCTAGTGAGCCACGACTCATTTGATATGATTTGAATGATACGGACTCGGAGAGCAACTGAATGCTCATTGAAGGACCCTGATCGTATTGATCGTGGACTGGCACTGGCGAGAATTCCCTTTTCGACGAGTGCATGACAATCGTCACTCATACCGCTCGGCCACCCTTCCGCCACGAGGTTCCATGAATATTATGCAAAGCTTTCGCCAGATAGTTATAGCTACGAGTTAATGTGCCTATCCGATGACCGTGCAATGTCCCTCCCCCGTCCTCTGTGTCACGATCGCTACTTGACATTACGTGACCGGATAACTCCAGTGGTACGATATGGTCAGATGATGAGATCTCTATACTTTATCCTCTATCTAGGGACGAGTACACATCGGTATTTCGTTTTCATCTAGTAGATCGGAATTCGGCAGATTCGCACTCCAGTAGGAAAGAACATAGAACATAGACGCATCTCCCCCTGGGATGAAATTTACCTAATCTTCTTACCATATCTTCCTCCGATTCGAGGGAGAAAATTATCAGCTGGCGAGAGTCGTCTTCAGACTAGTTTTATTACTCCACCTGATAGCCACCATCTGCTGACTTTTTCTCAGGACGACTTTGATGAGATGAGTCCATCCAAGGATTGTGTGTGAGATATCTACGATGGAGAGGATAATGCGAAGAAGGGATAAGAATGTCGGACTGAGCTATTAAATATAATATATAAATATTAATATATATATATATACCATCCCATATATAGGAAGGTTTTGATCAACTCTATGGGATAGATACCCCCACCCCCACCCCAAAAAACAAAACGCAAGGTCTGTTTTCATAGCGGGTGAGTGTTCACCTTCATTTCGAATATTTTTTCCTGAGGTGAAACTTGATCGTGAGTCTAATGATTGATTACTGTCATTACTGACCATAGAAGGACAACATACAGAACCGAATAAATAATGAAACACTATATAGCCCGTGAATCATAGCAAATAATTGATGCTACAGTGCTGAAATTGATACCTTCCGGTCATTCGTTGTGTAGAGAGGGTCGATTCCAAATAGGTATTGACAAGTTCATTCAGTGCTTGAGCATCATTACCGTATTTATTCCGTCGAAGCACATGCTCCAACAGGATCACAATGTCACGAAATGTTAGCATCAGTAATCTATAGAGCTCTGAGAAGTGTTATCCCTAACATTCTGCGGTCAATTGATGTCCAATTGTCAGTCCATCCTGCAGGTGACATAATGTTCGTACTTATTCCGTAGGAACGCATGACTCAATTAATGGCTGTATTCGACTCCCAGCACCCACTGTTCGCGAACACCGGGAACGGTGGTAACATACGCCTCGTACAAGCGGGAGTACGTTCGTGAACTACTCCCGAACACAAATCTTACACCACCTCGGAGGAACAGTGGAAACAACAGCGGAACATCGAGTGATAACAATTACTGACAACGTATTTGAAAGATGAACAACCGCTTCGTAAATGCGAATTCATGTTCATTCAATATCAAAAACTTACTGAATGATTCCAGAAAATCATGAAGGACTAGTTAATTCTGACTGAAATGCTGGAGTGAATGATCTAACAACTTTTGGAATGCGTCTTGCGAGAATGAATAGATTATTGTGTGATACGGTACGTAGTTTAGCGTAGCTCTCTTCTATTCATTCACGGATTCTCGTGATTTGTTTGGATACAACTTCTCGTCTCGAAGAAATGTAAGAAATAATTGTGATATGGTTCCGAGAGACTGAGATAAATTAACCCCTAATCATCTCTTTGAAGATATGATCGAGTGTTGTGACGTCATCACGAGCTGAGCAGCGACAATTGCCTGAATCGAGCATCAGACGACAAATCAACTTAGCGTAGCAGATTAGTTACGCGAGAAATGAGGCCGCTTCAAACCCTTGCTCTGATGAGACGTGCAACATTAGACTGTAACATTGGTGATACGTTTTGACATTGTTAACAGTGCTCTTTGTCCACCGAGGTACAACAAGGCTGGGAAGAGAGTGGAGTAGTTGAACGATGAGTGGTTGGAATTCAACGAACAATACCTTGTTCACGGTTCTTCTATTACCTCGTATTAGAGGGAGCCCGCGCCTGTAATCTGACCATGCCGCAAATTGAACTGGTGATGCGCGAGGGAAGCTGAAAAGAAGAAGAAGAGGTCGGAACAGAAACAACAGGATAACATGGTAATAAGGTTTTCGGAGAAGAGGAGAATGAGGAAGGAGTTATTAGAGGTTTTTGAATCCCAAAATTCTCAAACACTAAAACGTACTTTTCGTACCATTGTATAGATAGGCTTTGAAGAAAAATAACGAGGGTTGATGAAGAAAAGATCTGTAATAATTAGCATCAGCTCTCTTTTAAATTATGTCTTATGTGATGAAGTCAGTAAGCTTTGACCAAATATACTTACGAACTCAGATGTCCCTTGTATATAGTTATTCACAATAATCTCGTATGATGTTGGAATTGTATTATGTTCATTTGCAGCAACATGTTGAAGCCTCTTTCGCTTTTGATGAAATCGAGAAATACAAACTCCACACGGGAACTGCTTCGTCAGGCTTCATTCTTTTACAGACCCAGATTGATAATCCGGCATATTAACAGATTAGGGAATTTGCATATCAAGTACCGGAGGGCTATTCGTGAGCTAATAGTTGATGTTACAGTGCCGAAATTTATACTTTCCGATCATTTGTTGCGCAGAGAAGGGTTGATTCAAATAGTTATTGACAAATTTATTCTATGCCCGAGCTAAATTATATCGTGACTATTCCTCTCCTTCAATTGTCCTGAAGAAACAACGTTTTTTCTTTAGGCTAATGGAAGTTGAGTAAACAGATTTATATAGCACAGTACTTTAGTGAAGAAATTACGTATCTTTCGTGAATTTTACCAATATACGGAGTTGTTCAGGCTGATCAATCAGGATGGAACGCCTCGCACAAAAGTACGAAAAGTACACGATCAACATTCAACCTCGGTGCTTTAGGATATCACGTCTCGCCAATTAGTTATCCACTATATACACGAAGTATACATGTCTTCGCTACAATGCAATCCATACGCCAGACTGAAACACATATCGCTGTTATTCCATGCTATCCTCAAAGAAGAGACTGCTATAAGGCGTTGAACCCAGCTCGATCCAACATAGTTTCCTTTCTCCTTTTCATTGTTAATATGTTACACACAACCTTTGGATGAACTTATCTCCTCAAAGTCGTCAAGAAAAATAATTCAGCAGATGGTTGATATCAGGTAGAGTAATAAAACTGGTCTGGAGACGACTCTCGCCAGTTGAGAATGTTCTCCTTCGTATCGAAGGAAGATATGGTAAGGGGATTAGGTGAATTTAATCACAGCGGAGAGATGCGTCAATATGTTATATGTTCTTTCTTAATCCTTCTTGGTATTTCACTTGAGTGAGTGTTGTCCATATTGTTATCCGGAAGAAGAAATTCGCATCTGCAGAGGAAGGATGCAACTATGATGACTTCCGATCTATTAGGAGGAAAACTGGATCCCAGATGTCTACTCGTCCCTATGGGAAAAGGATAAAGTGGAGATCTTACCACCTGATACGGCTGGAGTCATACGGTGGCGTAAGGTCAAGTAGCGATCGTGACACGGAGGGCGAGTGGATTGCGTACATCGGAAGGACACATATACTGAAAGCTATAAATATCTATAAGAGGCAAATTGGCATAATATTCACTGGTCCTGTGTCGTGGTTCAACAGTATGGGACACCAGATACGATGTATATGATGTGAATGTATGTCTATGCAGATCATCTGATTTTGTAGGTGAGGCCTATACATCCCAAATAACCTTATACAAGATGTGCCCAGTGCCACAACGGACCATGATATATCCATATCATACAATCCAGATGCGGTACTTTATACTCTTTCCCGTGTAGATATGTTGATGAGGAGTTCTAGCCATATCTGCGCATCTATACAAGTAAGCAGCATACGCCAGGGCAACGTTAGGCAATCGATTGAGCTCGATTTTCCCGAAAATTACCCCTGATTTTGAAGAAATTGGGAAATAATTGTGGCTAATTCAAGAGATTCGTCTGCCGCCACGTGCCACATCATCCTGTGACATTGGTAATACATCTCGACATTGGTAACAGTACTCTTTGTAAACCGAGCCTCAAATTTATGGTTCTGACTTCTAATACCTCGCATTACAAAGTTTCTTGCTCCCGCATCTGCATGAAATCTGACCAGTCACGAATTGAACTGGTGATCAGGTGATGCGAGTGGGAGAAACACGCAAAATTACGAAACGGAAACGAGAGAATAACATAATTACTATGGTTTCGGAGAAGAGAAAAATATGGTACTATCCCGTTCTTCACTCGTCGAACACCATTGCGTACTTTTGGTTGATGAAGGACTGATTCGGGAAAATTTGCCTCAGGGTCCTTGAAATTCCGTGATGAAGTTGGTCAGTTAATTACACAAAACTACTATAACGCTTCGAGGCACAGTCGTCCATTTTCTCTCGACTTGCGATATTTTGTGCAATCATCCGAATTGCGATCTCACCTCTATATATTGGGAACATTTAGCCCCCAGCGTAAATTACGCCTAATTTGTTTCTATTCGCCCGTTTATATCACAAATCATGTAATTGCCACAACCCACGGAGAAGCAGGTATCGTGGGACTAGAATGCGTCTACAATATCACGTCACACAACTGAGGCATGGGCCTACTGGATGTTGAGTAAACAAATTATTATGACAGAGTAGTGTTGTAAAGAAACTACGTTTTTTGATAATATACGAAGTATAGCTCAAATCTGATCAATCAGGATGAAACACCTTGCTCGAAAGTATAGGAAGTATATATATATATATATATATATATATATATATATATGGTTCTTCAAATTTTATTAGGTTTATCCGCTTCTAACAAATACCAGTCATCGCAAAAATGTGATTTACAAACTCAATACGCATCCGCGATGGATTTGAACTGATGCTTAAAAACCTATATGATGAAACTCTCACAGAGCAATCCATGCAGACTTTGTGTTCGTCGAAACGACTTTTAACAAGCAGACAAGAGAGACTTCCCCGTAGTGTCGGTGATGATCCGATGATCTCAACTCACAAACGTGTATTTATATTGTTACCATATACCTAGGTTTCCTCCGGGGGATTACAAAATGTGAAAAATCAATATTTGGGCCAATGTAAGTTGACACCCATATAGCTGGAATGAGCTCATACATAGTATTTGAGTGAGGAATCCTTGTAAACACGAGAAGTCCAGGAATATGGTGTATAGCTTTCTAATGAGGAGTTCAAGAAGCCTATTATTTTAGGGGATTTTATATTCGGGGGGAGGTATCTATCTCATAGAGTTGCTCAAACCCTACTTATATATGAGATGGTATATATGTAAGGTTCCTCCATTTTATCACTGAGTTTATCCCTCTCTGACAAGTAACAGTCTTCGCCCAAAAGAGGATTTTCAAATTATTTCCGCATCCACATTGGTACCAATAAATCCTAAAGGCCAGGTGAAGGGTTAAATCATCGCTTCGAAACTTGCATAGATGGAAAGAGCATATTTCAATACCCCTAAATCATAAATTTGAAGTTCCCAACTTGTGGAATCGTTGTGTTATCTGTATTAATAGGTTAGATTTGATGACGTCACGAAGGGAACCATATGAATGTCCCTATTGAGATTACACAATAATAGCTGATTTTTCCATCCCTTCATTAGTGAAAAGTGCAAGTGAATTATTTCCTTCGAAGTCAATGAGTACTTGCATCTATATCTTCCTAGCAATAAAGAGAACGTTTTTTCCATATCAGGCTCACATTTTTCGTGTGACAGAGTTTTGAAAAAGTCAAATTTGCATTGACTTCACACTGAGCATGCTTATTCCTTCCCCTTGTGACATTGAAAAACATTGCGCAATACTAGATCTATTCTTATTTTCACTGCTTTATTGACTGAAGTACATATCACTTCATGAGAAATTCCAAAACATATCAATTTGATCAAAAATGGCGACAATTCATTCAAAAAAAAGTGGAACATGCGTTGTGTATATTAGCAATATTACCACGTGTACTAATGCGGCATTTATGCCGCATACCACAAGAGGGTTTTGATAAATATCCTCCTCATAAAGCACTTTAACGGGGTTGGATTTTCTTGGTATACTGGTCAAAGGAAATCATAATATGCAAAGTTATGTTCAGCACTTCCATTGGCCTTTAACCTTATCGCCATATTTCAACAGAACACCGGGATTGACCTATGACCCAGAAACTAACGAAGGCCGCACCTTTGACTACTACTGTTACGGAACTGGGGCATCAGAGGTAGAAATAGATTGTCTGACTGGTGATCATGTGGTACGGAGAACAGATATCGTCATGGATGTTGGAAAAAGTCTGAACCCCGCCATAGACATTGGACAGGTTTGTGACACAAATAGTTCAGTTATATCGGGTTTGATATGCTAATTGGCACACACTCCTCAATTCCAGCAATGATTAATTGCAAAGAGGAATTGAGCTTTGTACATATCCCACATACAGCCTACTGGCAGGCTGATATCCCCAGGCAGTATTCGTGACGCGGAGATATAGGCTATAATGCGTGTATATATGTAAATGACTAGATGCTGCTGTCGGAACCATTGGGCGTCAATTAGCACAATGACTATCCGACTCTTCAAAAGCTCGTCAAATAGACTCACCATATCTCCAGGGCGTATACGCCCCGGAGAAAGATATGTCTATTATAGTTTGGCCTTCACCGCATCTGCGGCGTCCGCGTCCACCGCCTGAAAATGACCTATTTCCCGACTAAAGCTAAGGTCATTTCGAGTCCCCAGAGATCAAATTATTTGAAATTGAAAGTTCATTCAATTTGAAGAGTCAAGGTCATCCGAGGTCAACAGGGGTAATATTTGCTATATGTTAACTATACATCCATTTGATAGATTGGGATTACGTTCAGGTTATCTTCAAGTCATGCAGAGGTCAAATTTAAATGGGCCTATCTGTGAAGTCGTTCGAGACCGCTGTTTAATCAGTGATAAAGCTCTGGCACCGGATATCCATTGATATTTTCTATTCAAATTTGCACATTTGTTCTGTCGTGATTGTGTACGAGCGGTAACATTCACGCTTGTAACTTCGAACTTCATGAATCCAGCCTATATATTATCTCAATGAGAAGAACTTGAGAAAGAAACGAGTTGACATCTGAAAACTGTCAATTCTTCTTTCTAGGTAGAGGGTGCTTTTGCCCAAGGGTACGGATTGTATCTTCTGGAGGATTATCGGGTAACGCCCTCGGGTCATCTCCTCACGAAAGGTCCTGGTGCTTATAAGATACCGTCCATCGGTAACACTCCGGGCGAATTCAACGTAACTCTTCTGGAGGACTCTGCTAACCCACGTGCGATAAATTCATCGAAGGTAAACTTGTACAAAACACGGATATCTGTATGTGTATAGAGACGCTCATCTGTATGATTCGTGATTTCGTTTAATACTGAAGCCATCAACTCCTCATACTATCTCACGTGATCCCGTTGCGTGTATATGATGTCTTGGTGGGATCCTGATCGAACATTGGACGGGGCTTCTATCGTCGTAGCCTACTTGTATTTGTATCTGTCTCTCTACATATTCCCTTCAACAACGCCGTTGCAATCCCCGATTTGATTACCAGAATATACTTGTGATCCATTCGACTGAATGTTCATTGGGATTGCTGCCTGTTACAGATAAGAGACATTGTTTCAAGCCAACAGTATATTGAGGCGGACGGCAACTCCTCCCACCACCTGATCACCGCCCCTCATTTGCATCTGCTGCTACCAGGGCCGTCGCGACCC
>JAUOBX010228755.1:0-17814 GCA_032360705.1 Eupentacta quinquesemita
ATCTTTCAAAACTGCTATACAAAAATTGTAAATTGCTATGCAATTGAAAATTTGATTAGCAATTTGCTATGCAAAACGAAATCCTTAAGGCAAGCCCTGTCTGATTGACAGGAAACTTTGTTGGTGTAGACTATTGTTGGTCCCGAAAAATCATGACAGCCATTTTGATGTCACAGGAGGTGGAATCTGCGTAATTCAAGCAATTCTCCTCACTTCGCCAGATTCGAACAGGACTCGGTAAACGTGAGCTATTGTTCGTCCTGGAAACATCGCAGTAATATTATAGCTACAACAGCACTTTTTTAAATTGGTGGATGTGGACTATAGTTGGTCCAGATCAATTTAACACTACAGAGACCAGGTGGGATCAGCCAGGCGAGGATTTTGCGCTACAATGGCCAGTATCTCGCCTGAGGGCGCTCCTATAGCTGAACATTCAATAGCAGATGTCATGTCCTGGTCCCCCAGCAACCACTCGCATAATACTCAAGCAACTACTCGCGTTTCGAGCACTGCGTGGGAGAGGGAAGGTCTGTTTGTGGCTTGTGTGCAACATTGGCCAGTATGTGGTTAAGGTTATTTAGAGGACATATTGACAAGATAAAGGGAAATTCCCCCTATTCTTGTTGATTCGAGTGACGCATGTGTAGTTTCAATCATTGTCCCGATATGCTTCACCACATGATGTGCCAATGGAAAGAGCATGACATATAGCCAAATATGAATGAACAGATCCAGTAATGTTTGCACACCTGTTGCTCCCCCTGGAGAGGATGATAAAACTCGCTCGTTGGGTCAACGATTTGGGCAAATGTTGCTGGTTGTTGCGGTAGGAAGTCTTCATTGTAAGCCCTGATGGAGCTCTTCAGAGATTGTGAAGCCTTGTTTCGTTGCCGAGCAACCCTCTGCGCAATAGCTTGACCATCTGCAACAAACATAAGGATGTATACCAATATATATTTTATAATGACTCTATAATGTCTCGGGAGTTTCTCGAGTGAAAACAGAACAAAATTGCTGGTTAAGAATATCAGCCTTGGTCTTATTGTCAGAAACAAGGATACCATTATGGGATAAAGCAGGAACCCCAACATTGTCAACTCTGAGGCTCTTGACATGTATGCATTTTAGTAGTTTGTCCCACATTGAAGAGATATTGGCCAAGGTGGTCCAGTCAGTGAAAAAAATCAACATCTACAAAATCAACTCCTCATTACCCCGATCTACACCAAAAACAATAGGCTTCTTGTACCTCCCATTAAGAAGCAATGCACCTCCTAGCTATCTGCTCCTCTTGCGGAGACTTACTGCGACAATGGGTGACTGTGTACTCATGTCTGTTGAATAAGAAAGTAAAAGGGCGGTCCTAGGAGCCAACATAACAATCATACACCTGTCATGGTAATCCATATTCATGAACAGAAGGCGTGCTGCCACCCATGTTCATTCACGATAGCAAATTGATATCAGGATCAATGCATCATTATCATTCATGCAATTTACATCTGAGCACACAAATTAGTATGAAGTAAATTGAAAGCAGCAAATATAACATCCAATACTGGGCTTCAATATCAATAATTCGTAAATACCATGCGACCTATATATGAAATTTCAGAGTGTGAAAACTAATTATAACTGGTTATAATTCTGATACCAAGAACCAGCTAGCGACTTGCTTCTATAAAAGGGCAAGGGCATGATACACATCCACACGCGTACATGAGTTCGCAGGTGAACCCAACGCACATTCCGATTGCTCAGAATCGGACGCGCACCATATCTGAAGAGGAACTGGAACAAAGCATTACTACAGCACAGAAACTTGTGCACTTAATTAGACTGTGCCTCCTAATGCTCAATTCTTACATGACAATGCTTCCGCTACGCGCTTGGAGAGAATTACATGCTCTGAATCACTGGAGCAAAAACAGGTGTGAACATGGAGGCAGCGCACAAGTTACACGCACACGTACATCACCATCCAACACTTTTTGGGGTGTGATGCCATGCTATGTTCACCATTCTTTGAATTAAAATAACTTTTTATCCATGATTCCCTAAATAATTGTTGATATGTTCCTGACTATGAATGGGGATGGTGAAAACATACTCTTTTGTTGACAAATTAAAACTGCTTTGAAGTC
The DNA here is from genome assembly GCA_032360705.1 of Eupentacta quinquesemita. Classification (NCBI taxonomy): domain Eukaryota; kingdom Metazoa; phylum Echinodermata; class Holothuroidea; order Dendrochirotida; family Sclerodactylidae; genus Eupentacta; species Eupentacta quinquesemita. The sequence continues at coordinate 2,148 of JAUOBX010228755.1, forward strand.
ACAACAGGAGGAAAAATCCCTCAGCTGGCACCTCAGGATTCTCTAACCTCCTATCTTGACATCACCCAGGTTTCAATTCTGCAACAAAGGCTCTAGATCTTCGAGGTTGTCACTCACCACTATATTTTCTTGAAATTTCCTTCAAGTAGTTATACTCAACAGCTTGGCACCGCATTTTCTCTTGTAGCGTCCTCTTCTTTTGCCTCTGTAGCCCCTCTGTAACACTCACATACGCAGGGGAATCCGGAGTCCACCGTACTGCTATGACATTCTTCTCTTCGATGGTCTTTAGTTCAGCGACCAACCTGCACCATGAGAAACAGACAGTAATGTGAATATGTTGTGGATTGTACAATATGATGGCTTCTTCGACGGTGGGTGATCAAAATCGATAAAACTGACAAGTGGCATTTTGCACTGATCCAAATGTCATTACAAATCCATACATACATCAGCCATTGAGCGCCACTGAATAGCAAACCATGAGGCTTAGTGATTCCTTGACCCAAAACCTGTGAACTATTTCAGATTTTGTTTACCGACAACAGGGTTCATGTAGCTTCCAAGCTTGATCCATCGAGATTGGGTCAGCGCATGTTTACAAGCCAAAGTTCCCACAAAGGCCCAACATGATTCTATAGATGATACCTTGTCTAATGTCCAGGAATCAGAAAGCACGTACACAGTTTCCGGAAAACTATTTAGAAAGATATGCAGCATTTACCAATTCATGGTGTTAATATCAATCCATAGGAACAAGTGTACACAGGCCAACCTGGTAGTTGCTCGCATAACGCCTAATAGTAATATGTGTCTTTGAACAACTTTGAATCTCTGAACCAGTGCTGCAAATACGTTTTAATTTTCGGGGGCTACTTCCTCGAAATGCAGAGATTCTAAAGGGCTATTCCGGCCCGGCAACACATTTTCCCTATGATTTTCAGGGGCTTCTTTGGTGATTTTCAGGGGCTACCTTGGTCATTTCAGGGGTGAAATCGCCCTGCTCTGAACATGTATGCACTACTCGTTAAGATAACATGACAAACGTAATAGTCACCTAATCTCTTCTGCCGGACTGAATATCATTACATTCAGGCTACATGAGAAGCATGCTGTTCATTCACACTAAAATGATGATATTTGACTAGGATCCCTTAACGTAATTTGAAAATTGTCCAGATACAATGGCCTTCGTATGACAATGTATCAACAGGTACTGAGAAAAAGTTAGAAGTTGATTATTTGATGCATCCAAATGTCTCAATGTTGATAATAATTGTTCAACAAATAACTTACTCTCGAACATGAGTATTGAGGAGTCTGATCTGCTCGTCATCCTCACAGACTGCCATTTCACAACTGAAAAAAAACAAACATTATTTTATACTTTCTGAGAGAACAATTATCAGGTTTGGCATGTTTAACATCCACTAAACACTTGCAGCAAGTCACTAATATGCTATGGAAATAACAGCACATTATAATTTGGGTCTTGCAAAGCATTTAGCCTATGTTGGAAAGGGACTAGTAGAAAATCCACTAGGTGATATTGTTGGATTGCAACAAGTCGCTTTTCTGTGAAAATAACACCACTTGGCTGTAAAAAGCTTAGAAATTCCTTGACTTGATACTGGTGGCCTCTTCAAACAGGTTCATGAATGCACCAGGACCCCTGAAACACAAGTTATATTATTGAATTTGATACTTCCTCCAACAAAAGCTACCCAGAATAGTCTAGATGTATATATTGTGTCTACAATGAGACTTCAACTTTCAGTGATTGATTCACTGTAAAGACCCCAGTGTACTCAAATTTATTTTTTTCTGAGGAAAAAAAAGGTGTAGCTTCCTAATGATATCACTCGCAAATGTGTATCATGTAGAACTACTGATTTATCGTTTTTCATAACATTTTTGGTTTGGTTCGGTTCACAGAAATTGCCACGACACAGAACTGACAGAAGCAATTCAAATCATGATACTTTTCAGTACAACAAACTGCTTGGCGTGTCTCACAGACATCATGTATCGTGACAATGTTTGAGATTGCCGACGAACAACGGTAGGCTACTGTTTAAATATGGATAGGAAATTGCCAGTATTTATTTCTACACAGGTAAATAAATGGCTACTGATGAAATGTGCAGAGTAGGAATTGAGGAACGTGATTATTGTTTCGTGCAGGTGGAAATGAATGAAATATTGGAAGTCACGACTTCGAATGAGGTGTTCAGAGTCGCGATCCCACGAATAGCTAGAATCGCAACCCGGAGTAAAAACGAGTAACCCGCCCAAGCCTATTACTGATGCATGTACGTAAGTCTATGCTGACGAAAAATTCTCGTTTTTCACGAGCCAAGTACCACATAATCAGGTACACAGTACTCACTCATGCCAACAGGAATACCGATTAGTCAGTGATCAAGAAGTGATCTATTTGTTGACTGAATATGTTAGGTGCAAACTCTCCCGTTAGAAGAACCCATGCAATTCAGAGTTCAGAGATGGGGTATCAAAATATATATTTCAGCCATCTTCCGATAGGCCTATATGATGTTAGTAACTTGATGATTGTTTTAATATAAACAGAACAGACACCTTTCTTACCATAGATGTTGCTGAAGCTGTAATTTTCTCACATATTCTTCTTTCCATGAGCTTGTTTGTCCTGAAAGATGAGAATCAAACATAACATTGTACCTGAACTATACTAGTAATGTGTTAACTGCAACCTGTGGTCCTGCCCATGAAACTACTTGTACTAGCCCATTAGTGGAGGTGAGGAACATGAGGAAATTATTATTTCAAATAAACCTGCTGTCAGCAACATTGGGTAAACTACAGGTTTTTTGCATGGGCAGAATTGCAACTGATAGTATAACACTGTACATACATAAACATACCTGGTCAGTGGTGCTGGGGTCCAGTTTTTTTATTGAGTTCTGTACAACAGACATATGCAATTGAATACCTGCCAACAAGAACCATTACACATCTGACTTGCCATAGACAGTTTTTAATGTCTCTTCTGGTATTCATATCTACCTGCCTATTGCTGCATATCAGGACATTACATGTAGCGTTCAGGTGAATACGCATGGCAAAATACAGACACAATCCTATCGGAATACAAGGTAAGTGCTGTTAAATGCGTAGTACATTTAGGAACAAATGGAAACACGGCTTTAGGGATCCTGGTAGTCCATCGTTTCTGATGATGACACTCCGCACCCCTTTTTGATACGTTGTATGAATCATGAACAACAAGAACAAACATAGTGGGGTCAAAGGAACTGCCCAGCCAGGGTGGCAGCAGTAGCCACCTTCAGTCTTCCATGGGCATCGGCAGGACTAGTTCACTGGGTTTCCTCAAAGCTGTCGTGAGCTAGTCCGTTAGAGCATGCCAATCAATTCTGCATACATGGTATTACTATCCAAGCTGATGGTTGAAACATGTTCAATCATATCTGGCTACCTCAATACAATAAACCCCAGACTGAGCCCTCATTCCACTAGGCAGAGATGCTACCCCCTCTAACTTACTTGTAGACTTGTTTCCTTGAGTAATCAGCATATCCACATCGTCTTGTCTCCACTTCTTGATGGTGTCCATGGTGACATTTTCTAAGGTGAATAAATATAGTGCCTGGATTGAGAAGCGCTCCATAAATATGCATGCATGCATGATTAAACAACCCACCATGACCTAATTAGGTTCGCTTCATGATTATCCAAAAGCAGTTTGTCCATTTGCCGAAATGCACATGAGTGGGAGGAGTGTTCTGTTCATCCCTTAGTATAACTATCAGGGCTGGAATTGACCCCTAGATGACCATTGACCTCAAATACCTAGACACCCATATGTAACAACTGTCTCAATAATACTGAACAACATTCGTTAACATCTGAATTAAACTGTAGGAGGAGAACGAGGAGCATTTCGCACACAAAATTACTGGAATTGATCCAAAATAACCTTTGACCCCAAACCACCCAATATGTAACATTGGTCAATGTTAATTAATACTGACCAACAATCATGATCATCAAAATCATATGGTCCTGAAAATGACCCACTTTGACCACTGGACAACCTTTGACCTCCAACTTGGTCCCCATCATTAATTACCAATTTTCTTGACCATCATATTCAAACTCGTGGAGAAGGAGCATTTCAAATTTTTTTTGAATTTTTTTCCAAAATGGCCCACACGACAACCTTGGAATCACTGAACACCCAATATGTAGTATTGGCACCCGATGATAGTGATAAACTTTTGTGATCATCAGATTCAAACTTCAGGAGGAGAAGCAGTTGACATACTTTCACAGAACGGATGATCTTGGATCCCTGAAATCCTATTTGTAGCATTGGTACACAATGATAACGGATAACTTTCATGTTCATCAGATTTAAACACTATAGAGGGAGAAGAATTTGGTTTATTTTCTTGAAATTGCCCACATGGTCCACCGAACGATCTTGGACTTTTACTCCCTGAACACCCTATAAGTAGCATTGGTACCCGATGATAATGACCATCAGTTTCAGGAGGATCATTTGGCAGAATGGCCAGTAATAGATATATATATAAATAGATGGACATGCATGATCACGATAGCTCACCTAGCCATATGGGAGGGCTGAAGAACACATGTACACAATTGTTCATCGCTAAAACTGGTCTCCACCCGTTACAATCATCCAAACTATTCTGAAGATATAGATGCAACTGGCCGAGACAGCGAAATGGTATAAGTGGATAGTATCAGTGAACATGTCATAATTCAGTGAACATATCCGAAGCAATTTAAATTTGTGTTGATAGGTAAAAAGCAAGGCATGTAGATATAGAGATAGACATAGAGGATCAAGGTAATCCCATCAGCATAAACTGAAACATGTATTGAACTCACGCGTTGAACAGATGTCTCTAATCTGGATCTGTGCTTGCCTAATAACATCTCGTCCCTTTTGGAGTGACAGACACAGTGCATTACCTGGAAGTAAACATGAACAAGAACGCAACGATGCCTTATCTGTATGAGACTTTTTCAATCTAAAAAGGATTTTCAACAAACACTGCACCTTTCCATTCACTAGTTATAAAAGTATGCACAAGGTTTTCAGACTTTGATCCCCATTGACCCCAGATGACCTGGGACCAAACCAAACCTATGAACGATAGGGATCATGTGTTCAATTTGACAAACCAACACACCAACTATGAAGTCACTGCGCATCCTCTTACACTAGTTATCGTGTTTATGAGGTTTTTGACTTTGACCCCAAATGATCAGGAGCATGTACCTACATACCAGGTATGAAGCCTCAACACCTAGTTGTTCACCAGTCATCGGACTTCGACCTATGTTGATCTGAGGTGACCTTGGACTAGACCCCAAAACAATACGAATATGACAAACCCACATACCAAATATGACATCTCTGCACCCTTTCATTCACTTCTTGTGTTCACAAGGGTTTTGGATTTTGACCTCCGATGATCCTAAATGACTTTGGAACGAACTAGAATTTTGTTCACGAGGCTTCAAAAAATTGACCGCCTTGGTCGAACGCAAATACAATGGCAATCATATACAGACTACTCCATATGGCAAACCCATATTTCAAGTATGAAGTCTCTGCACATCTTCAGTCACTGGTTATCGTGTTCAACCATAACATAAACACACACACACGCCCACACCATTGCATAGATTACATTTGCCTCTGGCAAGGAGTTCAAAAAAATTATCAACATCATGATACACATCAACACTGGCTACTACTAGCATGGCTTCTACCCCCTCCCTCCTGGAAGTAGAGTGTCTCACTTGAGGGTACACCTTAAAAAAATACAGTTAGGCCTGTGTTCTTGCCGAGCATATTGATACTTGGTTCCATGTCCCAACATCATCTACAAAGTTCTGCAGTGACGAGGCAGGCTGACAGTTACGAAATTCACTTGATCACCGCAACCATTTATTATGAATGCAATTCCCTCATTTTGGTTGCAGCTTACTGTATTGGTTGAACTATACATAGCATCACGGATCAACCCGTTTCCTTTGCTTTGCTATATACTCGATTGGTCGTACTGTGAGAACCGTTTGGGTTATCAATTCAAAGTGAACATACTAACCAATTTTCACAATTTTGCCAGATGCAAAATGGAACAGTGCATCACTGAGGAGGTCTATCCTATGAGAAGGAGTCATCTCTTTGGATACATGGGAAAATTTCCTGAGGTATGACCAAAGTCGCTCCATGCACTCCCCATCGGTTAAGCCATAGTCAGCCTTCCATCTTGTGCTGTACAAGACCTAGAAAAAATAACATCCACAACATACATAAACAAGGATGTTCAATATACATGTTATTTTGAAAACACATCAATAGGAAGACAATATAAATTGGGGACCGAGCCAGTGAGTGTCTATAAAACTTTCTCAGTCACCTGAACGGTTCAATACTGACACAGAATGAATATCTATCAGCAATCCGTGAACATTTCACAACCACCAGAGGGAACATTAGAACCAAAGTTTCAGTGTTGGCGCTAAGGGGAGTTTGAGAGGGATTTTACTGTCTGAATCCAGGAATCCCTTTAAAAAAAATAATCTGGTAGGGACAATCCCTCCCAAACATTTTGGATTTGGGGGTTGTTAACTGCTACTGTATATGAGAATCCCTCTCATTACTTCTAAAATCCCTCTCATAATAAATCATAGAGAGGGGATTCCCTCCCAGAATAAAATGCTCAGCGCCTTCGCGTCAAGTTTGAGAAAATATAACAGTTTCTGTGGGAAGTCAAGAAATGTTAGTAGTCTGGGTAGGAAAGTAATGACAAGAATATATGAATACTCCAAACAGTTAATGATTATGCCAAGTTTTGTGTTCGATACTGCAATTTACTTCTGGCAATGTAGTCCCAGTGCTGTATTTAGTGCTTATAATTCCAGGGATTTGATAGATTCTCTCGACAAATCAAATAGCCACGTTTGCTCCATGTGACACTTGATTTGCATACACCCAGTGTCAAGTGAGAACAAGGTGGCAAGAACCGAGTGACCATGAGACCAAGAAGACAACAGGTATGTTTTAGGTAGATGTGGATTCCAGAAAACACATCCAACACTATGTGACTATTTACGAAAAAGCTATGTACAACATTTAAAGAGCCACCCTAGGAACACTGTAACCGAGTTGAAAAAAAAAATTTGTTTTGTAGTTTGCACCGTTTCATCGCTAATGACACTATGTTACCATGTATCATAATTGTGTTAACCCTTTCAAATGGCACAGCACAACCTATGGAACATCATTACCTAACTTAGAGCAGGTTATCAGTCGTTGTAGGGACAGTAACATTTGACAGCTTTTCGCGCTTCTATACCTACTGACACTATATGACCATTCATCCAAAATCGATGGACAAGTTTAAGGAAGTACCAGCTAAAGAACCTTTTAACCCGATTCCAAAATGATAGATTGTTCTTCGTTGGAAGAGTAGCATTCTGCAGTTTTCACTATTTTATTACTAATGATACTACATGACCATCCAATTACACAGATTTTTTTTTTGTAGATGGAGTAGCATTTCACTGTTCTTCTCATACCTGAGGGCTCATAATGCTCCTTGAATGACCTTCGTCCTCGACAAGCCAACGATGTGTTATCACTCAATGACCATTGTCTAAAAGTTTCATCAACTATTGTCTTGGAAGGAACATTTGGCAGAAGGAGCAAAGGTTCAGACCAAATAGATTGATGCATGGATCAGGAGAGCTTAAAAATTAGAGTAATAAAATTTACCTGACATGGAAGTTTATGGCCATAAGCGTGAAACACTGGCAGTGCCATGTCGTACCCACGGAGCCCAGGCGTTCGTTTCTAACAGCGTCATGGAAATGGAGAAGATGGAAATGTGTTTGTAAGAATTTATGCTTGAAGTAATGCAACTCGATATGCCGATATCGTTTGTGTCGGTGATATGATGTATGTCAAGAGAAGAGAAGGATTTGACACATCGCTTCTAAAACCTCTTGAAGTGAGACTCATGATGTGTTACTGTATGCCAACTGTCAATATACATCTGTGTAATATGTTCAGTGGGAGTAATAACAGGAACACAACAATGCGTAATGACTCATTGGCTCCTTGCGATATTTGGAAACTGCACAGGATTTCAACTGTAATATGCACCTGAAATAGGGAACAAGTATATGTCCAACATACAAAAAGTATTAGGATTCTGCACCTATACATTCACTAGTTATTGTGTCTAACTCATATTACGGACTTTGGCCCTTGTTGACCCCATGTGACCTTGGACCAGGCCCCAAAATCATAGGGATCATGTACACCATATGTTCAACCTACAACCCAAGTATGTGGACTCTGCACCATGGCATTCATTAGTCATTGTGTTCACAATATTTTCAGACTTTGACCTCTGTTGACCCTGGATGACATTGGGAACTAAACCCAAGAATAATAGAGTTCATGTACTCGATGTGGCCAACCTACACACCAAGTGTGAAGTCTCTGCACTGTGTTTGATAACTGTGAAGGGTGAAGGCCCCCAATAGTTTTGTATTCAACTACCAGTGATTATTTCGATCGCTACAGGACTTTGCTTTGGCTCACAAATAATGATGGCATGTCCAGCCCCCTGGTCTCTAGGGCACAGTGTAATAGTAACGATTCTGTCATTTTTGCAAACATATTGGGTAAAATTTGGTCAAAGGGCTGGATTCTCAAAAAGTGCCAAACAGACTTCCATCGATATACGAACAACACAAATAAAACAAAATTGTTTCATTGCAGCCAATTCAACTCTGATATTGCATACTGTTCATGAACAGAACAAATCCCATAATCTTAAACTACTTATGGCTTCTTTACCAATGTTAGCCTGTCCTGATCTATCTAGAGGACACATTAGGCTATAAACCCATTGCCTAGTGAACATATGTCATTTCCACTCTGTGTAGACAATGGAGCTGGGCATAGTAACACTTTCTATTTTATAAATTCATATACAATTCTCACATATATGGCTTACTCCTCAGTCTCTCGATGACTTGAATACATTTTTTTCAATCCACCACAGAGCCGACCTTCAGTGAACTCAAAATGACCCTACTTTTGTTGGGAACAAATGCACTAAATTTTGATCAAATTCAAGTTAGATAAAGTAGAGGGCAGTTTCATGTGGCCACTACACAATTGAAACCACACAGGGACACAATTCGTAGGTATATTTATAACGGTAACGGCAAACATACCTTCAAATGACCTTCAAACTTGCATGCAATATCATATATGATATGATGGTGTACACTGGTATGCCCCAACAAAGTCTTGAGAATCAATGCAGGATAAGAATATCTGTAGGAACAAAAGAGAAAGAACAAGTAGAAATGTGAATGTCTCAATCCTTCAGGAGTTATTCATGGGAGGGAAAACTTCCAGAACTATGACTGATTATTTTCACACAGACTATGCTCCATATCCACCAATCACACCTATACTGCACTCAGTTGACTTCACACATTGTCAAATCATGACTCACTTTGTTATCATTGACATCGGAAAATGGATACAAAAATATGATTCAGTATAGAAACCAGTTGTCAAATTTAGGTCGAATCAGGGTCAAAGTCAAACAGATGCGAATTGACTAAGGGATCGCAACCTCCCAAAATAGGCAAACATTTGGATTTCATTTCATGGCCAGAAGAATTGTGTTTGAAAATAATCTGCAATACTAATTGCAACTAGTCCAAGAAATCGAACATGCAGGACTTAGCTAATCAGAGTTTCGCCATATAGGTTTGTTTTCGGTCTTCGCCCATAGGTGACCTCAATTTACCTTCAATGATATTAGATTTTTCTATGACAAATGCTACCCTCGATGAGAGCCACATCCGACACAGTTATTCTGAAATATTGTCAAAAAATGTAATATTCGGCAGTTTCTTGCCTGCTGTGGCTCTTTTGGTGAAAAAATGTACATCTGTGTGATACACCCGGTCATAACAACACGACCATACCCAATGCTATAGCCAAAAAAGTATAGAAACAAGACCAGTAACTTCTAAACCCATTGACGTGGGAGTTGTCCCATCTATATAGCACACAGGGCCCAATCACATGCACACATTTTGCTAACTTTCATTCTATTCGCCCTGTAACATTTTAGGTGTGACCTATTATCAGAGGTTGACTCGAAAAACACTGTTACTAATCACTAGGAACACCCCAACTGCATAGTTGTATACCCAAACACTTTGACCTTCAACAACTTTGCACACAAAGGTCACACTAGGTCAAACCATAGTTCTTTGTGATTGAAAGTTGCCATTGACATCTGGGAATGGCCACATAAAAATCACATTATCTGACCTCTCTGCTATCTCGGGTCTGGGGTAGTTGACTAATATCTAGCATTTGACAATGGTCGAAAAATTGAGAGAATTCTCAATGAATTAATGCATATTCCGGGCTGCAAATCTAATCTGTGTGTGCCACTACCATCCTGCTCCTACAGTTTAGTTGCAATTGTTCATACAAATAAAACTTTTCGCAACAACCAAAACTGTGATGCTGTGAGTTCCATTAACTTGCTATTAGAGTTGTCAAGAATACCCTGTCGTTCAATAGAATGAACCAGCAAAATTTGTCACTAGGTATAAATGTATTCTAGGTAGAAGAAAAACATACCTTTCACCATGGCGCATGCTGAGAAAGATCTGCGGGATTCCATGTCTGCATGCAGAGCCGAACACCCCTGTTGCATCCAGATTAGCAGCCTTATTCTTTGCACGTACTGCACTAGCTGCCTGGAAGTTATTACACTCCTATGGAGAAAATGATATGAACAAAACTGATATAGTCCCATGTTTTCTGAGGGTAACTCAACGTGGAATATTAGTTGGAATATCCTGGTTTCAGTTATTATAAGAGGAATATATAGCATCAATCAATATTTGAAGGTCAATGGCAGTGCTGACCATGACTTTGAAGTATGTGTATCTTTTTGATTAGAATATCAGGGGGAAGAAAAAAACATGCTCAATACAACTTTAGTCGATGTAAAATTGATTATTCCAAAACTATGTCACATGGAAATGGTGAACCTGATGAAAAGAAATTCACAATATTTGAGTATTAGGTAAATATCAAGTAATCACAGACTCCAAGGAAAAAGTTCACTTGCACCTCCACGTATGGAGAAATATAAAATCAGTAAATATCATGCAAACTCGAGGGAGATTAATTTAGTTCCCGTCGAGAGGTCAATCATACCTTACATATCAACTCAGATAACACAAAAATGAAAAGAGTTAGGAAATCTTTTAATTTGGTATGAATTATGCCCTTTGCATCCATGCAATTTTCGAAACAATGAATTAGCATATTCATTTGCCTTTAAAGGTATACTGCAGGCTCAGGTGACAAGGGCTTATCTAGTAGCTTAGACAATAATAAATACATCAGTCCAAACCAGACGTTCAAAGAACATTTCATTACAGAGTTAGAGGACTTCAAATTTTAAGACATGTGCATTGCGCAAGATGAACGCTATCCCATCATGCATCACTGTACCTGGACTATCCAGCAAATTGCCTTTGTTTTTCTTGGAAATGTAAACATTATTTCTTCGACAAAGAACATATTCGCTCTTAAAAATCCTGCTGTCGTGAGTTATTATGTGACATAGTTCATTCCATGTCTTCTTTTTTGCTTCAAACCAGTCGAACATATTACATTTTTGTAACAATTTGCAACTTCATTCATTTCAGTAGTAGGTTTCCAATTTTCACAATTGATAAGCTAATATTGAATGTACTGTAGCCAATAGAAACTTATCCCTTAACCTAGTTATACTTTTCAACTTCAGACAAGGAAGGATAAAAAGAAAGAAGAACAAGGAAGAAGATATTGAATTAGTGACGGGTTAGGACTTATTAGGTGTATAGGTGAATGATAAAAATCCTTTGCAGGTTTTAGGCAAACAAAGCCCATCATAACTCTGACTTGAACATTAACACATCAGCTAACAGGTAGGCTAGAGGTTTTCGATATCAATCAACCCTGTACACAGGTGTAGTCTAGTGCTCCAGTCCCTGCTCAAGCCTAGTAAGACCTTAGTATTAATATGCAGGGGAGCATAGCATATGTTGGAACTTTAGAAGAGGGTGACAAATCAGCTGAGAAGCCCAATATTTTCATATGGCAGCCCTCAACATTGTAGGGACACAACATCTCATATTCAATTGATGATAAATTTGGTGTAGCATTTCTTCAGTGTGTCATCAACTATGGGCGTCTACAGATAATTTCACATTTATGAAGAACCCACATACCAAGTATGAAGTCTCTTAACCTTTTCGATCACTACTTTCGGTTTACAACATCTTCAGTCTTTGACCTCTGTTGATCTCTGTTGGACCCGACCCCAAAACGATAGGGATCATGTTCTCCATATGGCCAACCTACATACCAAGTTTGAAGTCCTTGCACCTTTCCGTTCACTAGTTATTGTGTACAAGGTTTTCAGACTTTGACCTCTAATGACTTTGGACCAAACCCCAAAACAAAAGGATCATGTACTCAAAATGGCCAACCTACTGTACATACCAAGTATGGAGTCTCTGCACTATTTGGTTCTCTAGTTATCATGTTTACAAGGTTTTCAGACTTTGACCTCTATTGGACCCTGATGCAGTATCCCATTAAGATACTAAGAAACTGTGGTTCAGGCAGCACTGGTTCTTTCATTCGAACAGTCACAGTAGTCAGGCAAGGTGTTATGGTGAACAATAGTACAAGCCATGTAAAGGAAGGTATGCAATCCACCACAAGAGCACAGATCTGCACCGATTGTCAACTGCCAATCCACCACTAGGTACACAGGATGAGGTGATGCATATATGGTGGTACTTTTTTGTGGAAGGTTATAACATGCAGAAGGCAAACTTATACATTTTTCCAGTCTCTCATGGTCAGCGCTCAACGGGAAGGTGACAAGATACATAACTTTTGGGTTTGACCTGCTGACATTTGAGTGTGCTAACCACATGAACATAGTAATATACCCATGACGATCTCTTACCGCATTGGTTTCCTTAGGAGGCCTGTTTGCGTCATACTCTGCCACAAATTTATCCACCTCATCTTGTGCTATAAAGTATCTGGACAGATGTTTTGGTGGTTCCAGACTTTTCCCAGAGTTCTTTTTCCTGACGAGCCCAAAGTTTGCATCCAGGCTGACGAACACCGCACCATCTTCCTGTTTAAGATATGAGAAATTGGAATCTCTATAGACCATAAAAGGAAGTACACTCCATTTCAATTAACATACATGGCACAGTAGCTCACCCGCTTACTTGGATCAGTGTAATGAAGCGAGTGGGGAGATCTACTGTTCATATGACCCTCAAAATTACTATTTGGGCTGAAATTGATGCTCATATGACCTTTGACCTTGAATACCTAAACACCCCATGCAGCATCTCTCTCAATAATACTGACCAACTCTTGCAATCACCTAATTTGAAATGTAGAAGAAGATCTATCCCTGAACACCCTATACATAGCATTGGTAGTGGCCCCTAATAGTACCCAAATTTTAGCTCTCAATAGAAGAAGTAATTAGCATATTTTTCACAAAATGGCCCACCTGACGGCTTTGGACCTCGAATCATAATAATGACCAACTTGATCATTAGATCCAAACTATAGATGAAGAAGCATTTGAAAAATGTTCAGAAAATGGCCACCTGACATCACTACCCAACAATAATATCCATCTTTCATGGTCAGATGGAGGGGTAACGTTTAGCATATTCTCACGAATGGGCCCAAGTGGCCAACCAGAAGACCTTGTACCATAACTCCCTGAACACCCTGACCAACTATCAAGATCACAAAATCCTCCATGAGGCGAAGCATTGGGCAGATTTTCATAAATGGGCTCGAAAAGTCCACCAGATGACCTTGGACCTCTAATCCCCGAACACCCTTAATGTAGCATCGGTATCCGATAAAAATGACCAAATCATGATCACCAGATTTGGACTCCAACTAAGAGGAGAAGCATATTTTCACAAATGGGGCCAGGCCAAATGGCTCACCAGACAACCTCGGACCCTAATTTTGTTAACACTCTAAATGGACTATCACTTGATCATGATTGTAACCAAGTTTAATCAATATCCATCATTTCCTACAACACTCATTGGCAAGACTATGAAGCACAGCCCTTGGCGAGAAAGAATGGCTATACCGCTCTTTAGGCACTCGATTAAGATAGGTTTGCCCGTTCTACTACTATAATCCACTTCGTTGTCCAGGCAGGTAACTCCTCTACAGATTAAAAGTCCTGACACTGGCAAACTCGCGTCGCTTTTCTGACAAGCGTATTAGGCTTTGCCATATCTCTAGCAGACCAAGCAACATGTGAAAATGGTCCCCATTGTCGCCTTATAAAACAGAGAAATAAGTGTGGTGTCTAGTTTGAAGGAATTTAGTTTTCCGTAGAATGTCAATTTTGAAGAATTGAACCTCCATAACATTTCCTGACAATACAATGCCATAGTTAATAACTTTTGGCACTTCCATGATGTCACTGAAACATGCCATCAATTCAACCCAGGTTATCATTTCCACTTTTTCCTATCCATCACCGTTTGCTCTTCAGATCAGCACTGTAAACATTAGGGAAGTTCTGTCAATATACCACCTGTTTCCATCTTCAAGATTCCATGAAAAGATAATCATCGAAACTGCACATTTTGTCATGTCAAAATGTACTGACCAACTTATAGAATTGCTGATGAACACATCTCGAGTAACTGTGGACGAATAAAACTCAGAATGGTAGTTGCAACTCACGGAAGGACAAGCTGGACAGGAAGAGCCATCATCAATAGCAGTTGACCCGCCTGTGGTGTTCCATACAGAGAAATGGAAGTAACGATATTCTTCGAAAGTTTCACGGGTCAAGGTACGATACAAATAGTTCACCTGAAATAAACACATATACACACGTTAGTGTTATGACATTATGTTATATAGTGTCCCCAAGTGTTGATAATCCATATTTGCCTGATGAATAAAGTGGGATATTTGGTTAAAACTGAAGAAGGCCACCCTATTACATTTACACAGGTAGTGTTCATGTATATTGTGGTGTTGGGGTGTAACGGCGGCGGCTGTTTCTGCAGGGAACTTTGATTGGTAGCAAAATAATGCTTTGTCTGATCGATTCAGAATTTCGCAAACAAGTCCGCCGAATAGTAATCTTGCTGCCCTGTATTTGGAAAAATTCCCTGTGAAACTATCAAGATTGTTCAATTCACACAAAACTAGATTAGACACATTAAATGACCCCCGCTGTATCTTCTGAATTCTCAGCAGCAAGGGTAGATAACATTCACCAGCCTATCTATCCATCTACCAGTTTCAATCCGGTTAAGTCCCCGATTACGGAGGTGGCCGGATTCGCCTTACTCTAGGCACCGGGGTTTTGCGCGATTTTCAACGGCAAAATGCGCTGTACGTTTTCCTAAAATGTGCGAAACACGTCAAATTGCGCGATCGGTGGCTTTTCACGATTTAGCGTATCATATTCACACCCCCGACGATGTATGT
>JAUOBX010228756.1:0-11688 GCA_032360705.1 Eupentacta quinquesemita
CCGCAGTAGATGAGCGATCGCGTTTCCTTGGCGGTCGGTAAACAACCACCAGGCGAACAGGTTTCTGGTCTTTACTTAGGATCAACATGTTCATGCACTCAAAATATTATTGGGGGTCACACCGGTTTTGCTGGATTGTGAACCCTTCATGCAGACACACACCCACTCCACCACCAGTCCTGCCTGCACGCGGTACATGATAAAACTCATGGCAAGGCAAGGACTCACTTAGTTCTGCCAACGAGCGATTGTCGCTGACATCACCCCTAAGCCACGTTTCTGTTACTACTAGTATATCAACATGGTTAGAAGTTACGAGATCACCGATCATGTGGATCTTGTTTTTGACTGACCTGGCGTTCCAAACTGCGACAGTTGTAAGGTGCTGTTGTCCCGTAAGGTGTTGCTTGCATCCCGTGGGTCGGACAACTCACACATAGACGATTCCCATTCGGACGATAAGTACTCACAACGTGGCCCTATCTCTAACCATGGCCCTTAAAAGTTGAGGTGTTGAGTGGGAATTGTCCGGATGGATATTGTACTGTCACGCATTCGAATGCATGCAGCATCCGGGGGACGTACAATTAAACTGGTTCATCCTGGACCCAACTTATCAGCGCAACGCGTCAATAGCACTCACACTAGAATGTGCAGTGATTTATGTGCAATATAAAATATGCGAGTCCAATATTGATGGGTTGTAATAAATATAGTTACACAAATTGGATTAGACGAAATAAGTCAATCATAAATTAAAAGTAAAATCCCCACGATAAATATAATTTATGTACATTCTACTTACCTAAACTTAGGCAAATATACATATATTGAATGTCAATATGTACTCAAAAATTTATTTTACCTTTTTAATGTGATTATTTTGTGTCAGGTGTTGGTGTCAGTGCTGTTCTCGAAGGCCTTGGTGTTGGTGCTGGTGTCGGACACAACACTGATAGGAGACTGATTCCGTACCCTTCAAAAACCCTCAGAAAATCATCCTGCATGAAATCAGTCGGAATTGCTGCTGCTTGAACGCACAGTTTCTTACACATGACAAGAGCAAAGGTCGATTATCAAGAGAGTGTGGGGTATACAGGAAATTAGACGTGGAAAACAGACGGAAAATATTTGTGCCTGAGATGATGTGCAAAGTCGGGCTATAGTCAATTCCATGACTACAAGTACTATATCCAGAGATCCAGGGCCAGGACACCCTATTGGTTCGCTCAGATGAGTGGGGCATTCCATGGTTACGCGCCTGTAAACTTGACCATAACACTTCAGCTTCCATTTTGTGTTACTGTTAGTTGGACCTCTCCGTCCGACATCGCTCCGTGTATGTTTCACTCCATTTCATGTGAGCGTGCAATCGTAGTTCCCATGGAAACCTCCAGCACGGCCGTGCAAAAATATTTATTTTTCAATAACGTGTGAGAACAATTGTCGAAAATGACGAGGAGGATTTAATTCCTCCTCGTTAATTTACCATTATAGAGCACTACGTAGATGTAGCATACTCTGCCATCAATACTGCTCTCTTGAAGTGGATGTCGAAATGCGTCAATGGATTAGTGTTGTTCACATATTCAATTCACACCATAATGTGAAACGTACTGCGTTCTTCAGGTTCGAGACCACCAAATCGCCCTCGTAGGTAGGGTGCTCGCACGTGAAGCTAGAGGTCCGCAGTTCGAATCTCATTTGAGCAATGTTCTTTTCACTACTTTGACTCACCAGCTTCCCGATCTTCACCCACAATTTCCCTAAAATCCCTACGAAACAACATTTGTTGGATATGCAAACATTATACCTTTGCGTTCCGTTCACCTTCGAAAATGATTCATTACAGCTCGTTTCATACCCTATTTACTAACGTCAAACATTGCTTGATATACGGAGGCACCAAGTAATTGCAGTCTCGCAACTGCTGTCGATTAGCTACTGGTAAATGTGATCAGGTGTACGTGCCAGTTCATGCAACTATTATGCCTATTTGCACGTTAATTGACCTCTTCCTTGTACCACCTTGCTCCGTCAATAGAATGTCATCAAGTGATTAATTGTTCGTCTGGAATCAAATCAGATCGATATTATTCACCCTATCGAAATCAAACGAAGTATTTTGTGCTGCCGCAAGCTATAACCGATTAACCGTGGCTAAATCATGGCGAATATGGCGGATATAAAGATGTTTCAACACACTCTAAATAACAATGCACTACTACAAAGAGTTGACAGAACAAGAACACAAATATGCGTAGGGATTCCTTGCCTTTTTGTGTCTCGCAGCTGTTGTCAATTAGCTCCTGGTTAATTTGAACAGGTGCATGTACCAGTACGTGCCGCTATTATGCCTATTTGCATGTTCATTTACCTCTTACTCATACCACCTCTTTTCGTCAATAGAATGTCATCAAGCGAGGCATTTTTCGTCTGGAATCATTCCAAATCGATATATCACTCTGATTCATGTTTTTCAAAGTGACTCTGCAGTTACCGATTGCTTCAACCGTGGCTAAATCACGGCGAATGAGCCAGTTCACGGCTATCAATGCGCATACTCACAGCGAAACAGACAAATTTCCACACATTGACTTATCGTTAAGGGGTATTTTGAAACTGGCATAACCCATTGGAAAATTATGTAATTTCACTCAATGTTCGACTATGTTATTGATGTGAACGATATCTCCATTGCTTTGTACACTGTTCGAGCAGTCCGCGTTCCGCGCGCCCTGAGTGACCTTCGACATATATCATAAGCATACGGCGTGGAACGCAACTGTGAACAGGCTAATGTCACTAGGTTTCAACACACTCTAAAACACCATTCTACAAGGAGTTAACTGATAACAGTAAAACTTCGTCGTCGTACCCGTGGATATCGCTGGCAGGACTATCTGCCGACGTCAGAATATTTGGGGAGGAAAGGGAGGTGAGGGTCATCTGCTTAATTCGTGATCGTCAATTGCGCTTAATTGAGAAATGCCACGCTTCCTAACGGACGGATCTTGTGTTCTGTCGGCACAGGACCTGATGGGTTGAGGTCGCTCATGGTCGACATAGCTGCGCGTGGGACTGGAAGAGCTTGAGAGATAGGACAGGTTCAAGTCCGTTCGCTTGCTCGAAGGAGGCTGGGTGATTGGACGCGGCGAGCCTTCCAGACATATGCTCCCAAGAGTGTTTTCTCACACATTATGTGGGAATTGAGCAGAGGCTGTTAAGCTTGTACGCAGCTAACGTATATACGCTGCTCGATTATACATAATTATATATTTTAAATAATCACGCCATATTGCCCTGTTGACCCCTACCCAATTCGATATGGTCGCCGCTTCTTATATGACCTCATAGTACTCGCTAATAATATCTAGAAGATGTTGCTACAACTTGATCGCCAGTACGTATTCCAGAGGTGTCCGGGTTGGCCGCGTTGCACCCTCGAGTGTGGTGCTTTTTCCCGATTGCTCACAATGAGGGAATGGTTATTTGTATGTTACCGTCTGCGTGTGATGACTTCCTCCTTCACATCGAGGTCACGCTTCAGAGGCAATGCCTTGGTCTGTGACCTGGTGATGATTCGCAGCTGACGAGAGGGCTGTATCCAGGCGTGCATTATTACCGGCGTGTATGGGATCGGTACCCGTGTCCGGCAAGTGAACCATAATTTTTTCAAAAACATTTTGCATTGTTGTTCAGGTTGGACAACATTGCATAGTGTCTGATGGGACACTGCAGAATGCACATGTCACAAAAGTTACTCTGTAACTTATTCTGACAGCACCCTTCTAGTTTTATTCTACACAGTGTACACAGAATTTCCGTTGACGGACCATGACAGAATTTTGTCCCATGGATGCGGGACAAACTTGTCTGATCGTGGGTGAGGGATTTAACGACCGAGTGTCATGTTCTTGTGCTTATCACAGACCTATTAGGGCTATTGACGAATACATTTCATATATTAAACTGTATTATTCTTCGATTGTTTCCTGCGCAAAATGAATTCTATGGATCTATTGACATCAAAATCGATTGTTGAACAGATCATTATGATCAGAATTAGTCCAAATATCCAACATATTTTTCAGAATCGAAAGGCCAATTATTGATACACAGACTGTACCACTGCTCCTGCGAAGCGAGGACAGCGAAGTGCTCGCAGTTTTGTGATGTCAGACAAACTGATAGGGTCATATACTATCTATCACTACACTACTTTCCCTCAACTGAGGAATACATGGCTTAGTAACCAGACTGATATTACCACGTTCGTGTAACTTTCGTAGAAATTTATGTTCCTGGTCGAAATCATGATTGGGGGTACTGAAGTTAAATAACTTTGTATCATAATAATGGTTGAGAAGAAGTTCGCCTCCGGGACCGGTCTGGTACGGATAGAATCCATAGAGGGTAATCTTCTTACAGAATGTCTGTGCCGCCATCAGCATAATGAGACCGGAAGACGGATACTTTCTAGGTCTGTATTTTCTGATGAGAAGAGAATGAAGAATATGTTACAGATGCGTTTGGGAAACCGAATGGCATCCGAGAAATGACATGCTGACATCTGTGCCATGGTTTCAGATGATCAACCAAACACTATGTATACACAATAGGCCTTGTAGCTGATGGTATCGCTATAGCGCAAGACACAGTTGATTTATCAGAGTTACATGCTATATCCGAAATTGTAATTCCTATTTTATTTCATTCTTCACATAAACTACGATCCTACAAGAAAAATCAAATGAAGAGCCATTATAACATAGCAAATATCGATTATCACAGGAAATATAAGTAACGAACCCCTGGTAATCGGTGTACGCTCTACAGCATTATTAAGGAAGCTGTAATTCTATATAGTCGAGGATAATTACATTTTCATTTGCAAGGGACACGAGACGTCTATTGTCTGTGCCCTCAATTGAATGCGCCAGAAAAAATGGCGATGGGCTATCCGGACAGTGCAGATGTACTAGTGTCACACCGGGCCAACACCACAAGACATGTGCCGGAGAGATGTAATATATTATCACTATTTGATGGGCGAATGTGGACATGCGAAGACATTGACCATTCACAGTTGCCTGAATTGCTACCGTTATTTGGCCCGATAATCGACTTGACAATATAATCATCACTCAGCGACTAGTTGTACGGATAAACATGTAGCATCTTGCAAGCATGGTGTTTGACAATATAATGTATCGTCAGAGTACATACCTGACTGTCATCATATCAGCGCTCGAGTAACTGAAACTGAATTTAGTTTTGAACGCTCCCCTTCGAAGAACGTTCGCGATTTCGCGTAGCTTGTACGAATATGGGTTGCCTTTCCTCAAGCCTTTAGCAAACCAAATGATACTGTCGTTGAAGTACTTCATTCCCTTCATGACATCCATATATTTCTGGCTGACGTTGCCTTTCGCGACCAGCTTTGTGTAGAGGTCACGTGTCGCCTGACAGTTTATCATCATCATTGACGTCCTATTCCCCACGTCTGTCGAATAGCCATTAATTTCGGCCATGTTGGCCCTCATCACAAAGTCATGTGAATCTATTTCCTCTCCACATCGACTTTCAAGTAGAACCCCGCTGTTACCTATGATGGCACAGGACTGTTTCATTGTTAAAGTGTTGAACGAATAGTCTATATCGTTAATAGGACAGAGTTGTCGTCTATCTTTCATTTTTGGTGAACTACGTCGCCTGAATTCGCCACCAGAACAGAATTGGGAAAAGTTCTGTGAGAACGACATGTCTTCAACTTCGGCGTCCTCGTAAATAAAAATGGTGGTATCAGGCTGAAAACACGATGTCAAAGATCTGTGTAAGGAAATAGTCGAAAAATGAATCAGAATGAAATTGCAACACATTGGCTGATACAAAATATTTCACAAATGAAATAGTGCAGATCCATGAAGTGTATTGAAATGCAGCTAATTGCAACTAATTTAGATATAGAATAACGCTCGTTCCGGAAAGTACGAGCTTCCTCAAAGCAGTCCCGATTGAACTTCCGCTCTAAAAGGATCTGAAGAAGTGGTCAGTTCATGCAGTACATTAGACGCCTAGTCGTTCATCGGATGGGGATATAAAATGGCGGTCCCGGGAGCAGAGGTGGTTTGGTTACAGTACACCCCTGGGCCCTGACTCCTAATCATCTGAGCACCAGTTGGAAAGATAAGGCGAGTTATCGCCGGTGCCCATCCTAGACTGACACGAGTTTCTTGATGTCTTTATTCAAGATTAAAAACAACAGCAAAATGACCTCGCCACCAAAATGGAATATGAAGAGTTTATATTTGGCCTCTCGAGACCTCAGATGACCCTAACCTCATCCATACAAAAAATATCATTCACGTATACTGAGTAACGAAACCTAGTGAGAGCCTTATCCATTTAGACAGAAGTATCGTGTATACAACCAATGCCTAAGAGTTCTGGTAGGAATATGCAGCTGAACAAGCTCTGAGAATAAATCAAGAGCCATGCAGATAATCAGCTTAAGCCCCGGTCACACTGCAACGATATCGTATAGTGCAACGATCCGATTTTTTTGAATTTGGGCTCAAGAATGCCAGTCTCTTTTAATTATGGCGGATATACACAGCGACGATGATAAAGGTCCTCATTCGCTATGTGTGTAACCAATTCGATGTGAAATCGTCCATTCTCAACTCGAGATATTCACCCAGCTTCTATTTATCGGAGAGCTATCCGATTTATCGTCTGATTTTCTTCGTTTTTCGATATGACGTCAGATTAGAATGGAGCTGGCTAAGGGCCTTCAGGCTGAGGAGAGGTATTTGGGTGTTGTATCAGCCTGTATGAACCTCATTACGGCATTCCTTGGTAGTCAGCCTAAAATTGAGGAAATCGTGTAGCGATCTGATAAAAAATTGTTATGATGTGACTGGGCCTTTAGTTGCGGCCAATAGACCCAGATTGTACTCCGTCTCCTCACAGATCCCCGATACCGCCTGGGTGAGACGGAACAATGGTGATTATATGCGAATCGTGGCATGAACATCTTAGTGTGGGAAACTTGCCGAGAAGAGAATTAAACCCGTACAATAATAATCATATAATAATAACCCGTATGAGGCTGATCCAGACTGGACTATAAACTCAATATTATCTGTGGATCTTTCACCCACAGTGAATTCGACAAAACTTTGAACCCATCTCTGTTATGGTTGAACAAAAATTGCTGGCTGTAAACAGCACTGTCAAAGGTTTCTTAGTACGGATTAGATAACAGATATGTAATAGTTCCAGGAACATGTGAGAAAAATATTGACAAACCCCACCCTGAAAAAAATCTGGCAATGAGAAGATATGGGAAAGGCATAATCTGACACCTATTATTACACGTACAACCTTCAACAAAAATATAATGTTTCACCAATGCAAGGGTTAAGGGGTCAGATATTCAAACCGCTTTCTGGAATCCCCCAGGCTGATTTCCCAAATTGACAATATTTCTATTGGAATCCCTCTTCTGAAAAGACATTTGATTCCCCAGCGGCATCACTGTGTCTCACAGTAGTTCAATCTTCGAGATTATTCCTGTGGACAACTCACCTGAAGCCATATGAAGTCTGTTGTAGAGTCAATAGATGCTGCTATACTTGGGTACTCCCCAGAATACCGCACATAGCTCCAGAGCAGCAACGCCATTATCGATATTCCGAGGACCAAATTGGCAACGTTGGATAACGAGTAGAGCCCTACAAGTCCAAACAGTCCCGAGACAAAGTACATGATCACCATGGTGACAACGAGGGTGATCGGAGACCGGGCGACGTTGAACAGGTTTTTGCTCTCGTTGCCTTTCTGGTAGTGTTCGTAGCGTTCAGCGATGTCTCTCGTTAGGTGTTCCAAGTATCCCCTGCTGAACTCCTCGCCTCCCATCTTTGGCGTGTCGTTGAACTTCTTCAGGGCTCCCTCCAATACCTCCGCGTGCGATCTCTCGAGCTCATCTGGCGACTTATAGGGATGGTCTCCTCCACAAACCTGCAAGGAAGTTGAGGAAACTATTAACAGTAGCACTATTTTTACCATGTTTCTTTACAAACCTCATCCCATATTCTTCGTCCATTTCCTGGATTATTTCTGCCTTCGACAAGGAGTTAAGGAGGGTCAGCGCTGTCTGCTCTCTTATGCCAGACTTAGCAGAAACATGCATCCTAAAAGAATTAGACAATCAAACAAATCAACAGAACAAATCGGAAAGAATTCCCTTTGGCTGGCAAGTTGCGACAAACACATGTAGGCCGAGTCAAATAATTTATCGCATCCAAGTGAGATGAAACATCATTCTTCTGAGAAATGAAATTCTCCGATAACCATGTCATATTCTGCCATTACGGATTTCCCCAGGCATTATTCTGAGTCCAGGCACTGCTGGAGTGCTGGTGGCAAGTAGGTTCAATGCACCTATCTGCCTGAAAGGTTTCTTTCACAACCGTTGGATGGGGACATAAAATGACTTGCCTCCACACGAATGAATATATTCCCACAAATCTGTAAACCATAACCAACCGAATATCAAGCAGACCTGAATATGGAACCTACCTTCTCCATTTCGGTGTTGTAGTGGTCTAACGCCGTAGCGACAGCTGCAAGATTATTTGCTTCTGAAGTTGCCTACAAAGGAAGAGTGACGAATACCAGGGTAAAATTAGGACTCATATTGACAAGGATGTACGAAATTCATAGACACTAAAAACTATGTGATTAGTAAATTGTATCAACACTGCTTCCTCAGTCAGGAAAGTTATGAAATGTAGCAATGGACTTCCAATTTGTGTTGTTCCAAAGGAAAATGTCCGTACACCAAGTCTTGTTAAATGCATCATGAAAATTGCATGACCTATGCCATGTTTTCCAGGACCAACACCCACAGTCAACACCCACCAAGTTTTGTGGAAATCTAACAAACTCAATAAATTTGAATAAAAGCTACCAAATTGAGAGAGCAGCAATTGTTCAGTGATGGCTACTTTCGAATATATCTGAGGTTCCCTTAGGAGGGGGGACATGTGTACCAAGTCTTGGTTCAATCATACAGAGTGGTAGAGAGTTATTACGCTAGCACCTAAAGTCTTCTGGCAATGGCAACAGTGCAGACGAAGGCGGAAGAACCCCCGAAACCATAATATCTCTGGACACTATTTGTGTCGTGGGGACATAAATACAGTCAACCAATTCTATGAAGCAAGCACAAAAGGGTCGTCGAAGGACAATAAGTTGAGAATAGATGGAATTACTACAGTTATACTCACTCTAAGCATCGTCTTTGGTTCAGGTAATTCACTGCTCTGGTATACATTGATATACGCCTGAGGGTAAATAATACAACAATTAAATGTTACCTCATGAGCTGGTTGAGAATATATGGGAAAACTCTCCCAGCCGATGAATATGCCAGTACCCGACAGATTGCTATTAACAGGATTGAATCGGCCAATTACTGAGAGTAAGTGTACTACTACCAAAAAGTAAAAGAAATAATATAGGGGAATTGAAACCAAAAGCATTCCTATATTTGAACTATGCTCGAGCAAAATTTCGAACAGACACCTCCATACCCAGCATCCCTCTCAAATCCTCAGCTCTCTTTTTGTCCAACAGATTAACGCCGCACATTGCTCTCACCATCGCTCTCTCTGTCCTTCTCAAAATAGCCATCTCCCTTTCTCTCAAGCACCATGTCTCACTCCCATACAACATTGCAGGTCTCACGCAGCTCCTATAAACTTTCCCTTTTAACTTCAAGGGAAACCTCCTTCCGTGCAGCAGCTCTCCACACTCCTTGAACTTCACCCATCCAAACCTTGCAATGATATAATGAAATGTCTTCATACCAGAGGTACGACATATTCACCCAGCTGCATGTAATAATTGTATCCCCGGGAGGCTCAGCGCCTGAGGATTTGAATGAAACTTAGTGGGTATGAACTATAGTTGGTGTTGAACAACATGAGGGTCATTTCAGGTCAACTGAGGTCAACCAGACACGGTTCGAGCTATTTTTTTATCATTGAAAATCTTTATTCATAAGTATCCCAGGAATATTAACGTGGGTGGATTACGGCTTGCACATGTCTAGTTTCCAAATAATATCAGACATGATTTGACCATCTCAAAGTAAAACCGAAGGTGCACCAAATCTACCAAGTTTCGCCTTCACCTTACGAATGTCTAAAATTTGAATGAATTATGCGGATCAGCAGAATCGATTGATATATTTTGGGTTGAAGCTACAAGCATCCTGCTTCCAGTATTCCATCATAGCTCCTAGAAGTTCATTTTCTAATTGTGCTAATGAGCTAAAACGGTAGAAATTCATTACCAAGTTGGATAATTACTTGATCTAATTATTGACTCATTATTGCTCAAAATCTAATCAGTTTGGTTACTCCCAACCTCGTGCAATCTGATCTGCCATACCGTTCAAGAGACATCATGCTAAAATCTAAGTGTGACACACACACTGGTTCTGCTCCTATCACACTGGTCGCAAACAGTACATCACGGTTCAGAATGGTTCATCTGCTGCCTCGACGTTGTCATTTTTCGAACAAATTGAAATTGATACAGTTCCTGAAAGAGCATTCTCTTAGCTTTGAAATGATATATAACACTTGATATTGTGATTCAACTTGTATCACAAAATGTCACTTGAAGTCGAACCCAAATCACATGTTCAGTGCCCAATGCAGCTATTTTTTTAACTCTCACGCTTTTCGAATGAGTGCGACTTCCGACTCATTTCAATGGGTTGGGTCACATATGAATACAATATCGGGCAAATACTTGTTTTGAAGGTGAAATGCAGTGATTCTGGGAAAACATGAAAACTGTAGAGGTGAACTCTATGTGAGCCAAGATCAGGTCATATACACTTGAACGTATAGGTCCATTGACTATCAGTGTTGTAGTCAATGTCGGCCTCGGCTGCGGATTCGCCTGGCATCGGCCTTGTTTTGGGCCTTGAGGCCACCATACATACAGTATGTAAACTCAAGAAATGAACCCCGCTTCGGTCTCAGCTTGGCCCGCTTCAACTACATCCCTATTGACTATTTTGAAATCATGAATGGAATCGTCATAAATCGACCTCGGCTCCATCGAGGTCAGACCCAGCCACCTGAATATTGCTTTCTATGCTAAGTCTCTTAGACATTCAATTCGGTTTGTATACTTTAGACTATTACAATGACATTTACATTTTAAGGACTCCATACTCAAGGTAAGGTCTCACCACTAGTTATCTAGTGACAAATCTCTATGGACGGGTAAACCATGCACTAAATATACCTTTGCTGTTTCTGGTTCCCGGTACTTTATCACTAAGCTAACCCACTATGAGTGTTTCCGCTACAGAATTCATTCTTTCTTCGGAGGGATCTCTAAAATCAAGAGTTGTTATCAATCATCATTTTGCAAATTTGGGCTGCGTCATGAACTGCCATTCAATGAAATGTAAGATAATTTCCCTCCTACCAATGCAATTTTGGAGAGGAAATGTGAAAATAGTCATAATTCCTCTTCCCCAACTCTCAGGGCAAATACCGCCCACTATCAGTGGACGAGTCATCATCATCATCATCATAAACAGTTTAACGTCAGATATCCATGCTAGCATGGGTTAGACGTGGAAACTCTGACGAC
>JAUOBX010228978.1:0-11686 GCA_032360705.1 Eupentacta quinquesemita
TCCCGAGAGGTTTAGCTGCAGAGCTGAGGTCACCAGAGGTCATTTATTGTGTCTAATTTGCATAAATTGTGTGATTTCAATACTGAATTACTGAATAGTATTCCTCGAAATTAAACTCTCCAAATATACACTATACTGAATCGGTAGAAAAAGTGGAACAGTTCGTTCGAGTTTTTGACGTGACAACTCTGAAGAAAAAACACCGATTGCGTAACCAGGCGAGACACTTTTCGGCGATCGCCTTGTCTGTTACCTCATTTCGCAGTTCGGAACAAGAAAACTAAATATTTCCAATTTCGCTTCTTACATATATTAGTAGATTCCCCTCGGTGTGTTCTCTGTGATGAGGAGGCCGAATCATGGGATCATTTATTATTTCAGTTGTTCGAAATCCTATAAAATGATCTTTGAATCGCAAATGGGAATAATACCACACACGGATATTGCTGAGAAGCATCCTCATGTAGCGAGAGGATGTCCCAGAAGCCAAAGCGGATTGCCCGTCTCAAATTAGGCCAGGTCGATAGGTGTGGCGAGGTGGATGACACCTTCGCAACACGCGTACAGTGTCCACCATGCAGTCACCTCGATTTGCAGACTAGGAGTCCCAAGGACATTGCCTGAACACTTCACACAGCACACCAAGAGACGGTGGGCGGTCACATCAATCGGATTCCCAAGTTGTGTATTTTCGTGCCGAACGTCGATGTCGAATTCTACCGATTTTATAAAGACGAAAAGATGCATTACGACAGAGGACATTAACATTTTAGACATCGTGGATCCGCTGTCGAAGATGACACCCATATCTCTCGCTTCGTTGAAAGGGTGCTTACATTGTCGGTAATGCGGATAAGCGGTGGGTCAGAGAGAGTTCTTGAGAAGCGATGAGAAGCGGATTATATCGGTCTTACTGTCATTGAGCACCAACGAATTGACAATCATCCAGTTTTGGATGTCTCTCACACAGTTCTCTATCTGAGTCGGAGAAGTAGCACGGTCCCGGGAGTTGAAGGGACAATAGATCTGGGTGTCGTCAGCATATAGCATGCAGGATGTATTATGTGCCTCAACAATATCCTCATTTGGCCCTACGAGAACCCCATCACCCAGACACTGGATTCATACATTCAATCTGATTATGACGGTGACGTGCATATGCATGTAGGTATCTGGGGCCCATTACATATTGCACTAGTTAGTTGTTGTATGATCTCAAGAATGATAATCCTAATGTTTACGAAACCAACTCCACGAAACATGGAGTTGTCGCCTGGTATTTCAAGTGTACATAGGCCTACATTACAGTGGCCTAATCACTAGTTGGTAAATCCTCCTTATTCCCACCCCACCCCAACCCTTTGCAAAGCCCATCCTCTGAATGGACATTGTCTCGGAAAAACGCACCCCTTCCCTAAACCTTAACTTTTAATATTTGCGCCTTCGGTATACTCACATGGTCGTCAATCGGTTGCTGTCGTAATTCAATGTTGTTTTTATTTCGTGGAGGTCCTGATTTGGGTAGGAATCTGTTTAGGAATTAAATTTGCCTAACTTCATTTGATAATGATATATTAGCTCCAATCCTAATAGGTCATAACACGTGATTTTCAGGCAAATACGTGATTCCTACGTCACAGTGGCGTCATATGACATTGTAAGTTGGCGTATTTGGTATTTCAGTATCATGTTTGTATAGGTTGGTAACATATTTCATAGGTCAAAACTGAAGTTTCAGAGGTATCGTCGTACAGAAAAGTTTGTATCGCCAGCCAAAGCATGTTAATTGTTATGTTACATACGTCACCACTACGTCGCAATGACGTCTTAAGACAGGGTAGTTAATTCAAGTAGTCCAGTATCATGTTCTTGGTAAGTTGGTAACATATTCCATGGGTCAAAACTAAAGTCTTTAGGTTTACTGTCCAGTAAGGTCTATATATTGAGCCAAAGTACGTAAATTATCGTCAAGTACCGGTACGTCAATTTTACGTCACGGTGACGACATATGACATTATAGGTTATCTTATATGATATTTTGGTATCATATTTCTATAGGTTGGTAACACATATCATAGGTCAAAAGTCACGTCTCATGGGGTTCACAGTACATTAAAGTCCATATAGTCCGCCATTTTAAAAATATGCAATATCACGATTTCCCGGGGTCCGATTTTGGGAGACTTTTTTCTGGAGATGCTAAGGACCCACTGAGTAACCCGAAACCCAAAAAACCTCGTGTTCCAATTTTTCGGAGTCAAATCCTATTTTGACTCGACTATATAAAATACTGATTAGCATGATCGAAAAGTGTAGTGTGCTGATTATAATCGTTTGCATTGTGCTCACCTTGCTTGACACATAGTGCTGCAAATACGAAGATTAACAAACAACGAACTGTCATCTTCCCAGGCGTCTTATGGAATACTCTTCTACCTTGAATTAAGGGATGAAAAGTAGAACACAATAATGTGAATATTATCAGCTTGTACAAGAACGAAAAAATCTAGGAGATGACCAAAGAGTCAATGAAAAAGATCTGGGGGATTCTAAGATGAATAGATAAGACTAAATTTCAGGGACTAAAGGACACACACTAGTCATCTAACCCGATATGTATATCAGAGGCCGGGGGAGTTTCACTCCCGCTATGAATGGGCCATACTAACAAATACTCAGCGACAGGAAAAACATTTCGGAATGTAAATAATATTGAACGAATGAAGAAATAATGAACTCAAAGACAGTACATTCGGAGATCCTAGATAATAACAAAAACGTATTTGTGTTCAATCAGACGGAACTGACTCTCCCAACAGCAGAATTACCACTTCGACTACCAGTGTCTGTATATAGTCCGGTGAGCACCAGGGTGAACTTTGCATCAAACGAACATTGTTTTTTTTACTGATATTGGTCGATACAGTGCCCGAGATGAGAAAACCCGCTGTCAGCACTCTGGCAATGTTCAGCTATTTTTTCTTATGAGCATGAACAAAATTGCCGCTAAAATTAAACACATCGGCTGATGGTTGTAATCTGAAAATGCGTGAAGAGAGGGTTTCAGTACTTTTGGAATCATCGAATGATAGAGTACTAATCCAGTCACTTGCGTGTGTAAAATAGTCAAGAAACACAGTGAAAGGTGTTCTGAGAGCGCTCTTCGACCAATATTGCGCGCATTTGGTAGTGGTTGGTCTCTCACAATGGTTCCTGATTAATTTAGGAGTGGCCTCTAGTACCTCCGGAGACATTGAATGATACGATACTACTGCAGCAACTTGAGTTTGCAAAATAATCATGAAATAAGGTGGAATTCGTTTAGAGGGCGCTCTTCAACCAATATCCCTTAATTAGGTATGCTATGAGTTAGTCACACAAATGCTGCCCCGATTCTCCGGACATAATTGACTACGATGAACTTGAGTAAATTGAGCTCTGAATAGTCATAAAATACATTTTCGCTCAGAGGGCGCTGTTCGACCCTTATTTTTTATGCAGACTAATAACTCATAGAAACGCTGCTCCAATGTTCGTGACACTTGGCTACGACAAACTCGACTGTGAGTGGCTGTTCACAATGTTATTCATTTAGGTTTCGATTCCAAATGTTCGATGAATTTCCTATACACGATATCCTCACCTCGCCGAATATAGCGTTTGCCTGAATATGGAATACCTATCATGATCACATTTTGTATCTTTTACAGATTCACTCACTCACTCACTCACTCACGCTTGGCGGAAAATGACTGAAGGCAACACAGCCGCATCCACTCACTGCTTCCGAACACCCGCCGACCTCTGTCCAAGCAACCGGGCCTGAGCTTAGCCCTCACCCTCCCAACTCCAAGCGGTGAACCCGCAGCTGCGCCAACTAAAGGCTACCTGGCCGCAAGGCGGGCGTCTCCAATCCACCCTGTATCGTGGTGACATAACGCGATGGCCTGGATAGTCCGCCGGGACAATCACAAATCAGGCATCTTTTCCTCACTATCCCATCTCCCCAAGTACCATGTCGTTGGACATTAGCGGTCCCGTCCGCGGTATCCAAGGATACGGTGAAGTGAGCCAGACAGAGAGGAGTCCAATCTCCTATCAGAAAGCCGGGTCTAGCCTGGCGACTCCGCTCGATGAGATAAACTGTATCACTCACATACGTAACTGAAGATGAGAAGCTTAGCACTGCTCACTAAGCACCGCACATCTGTTAGTTATCTAGATCAGGACAATATGTCATCCCATGTATTGATTTGACTGGGTTCGCGTTCCAAAAGCTCATATGGCATATTTCTTCAATGCTTTCTTCTCTTCAAAATAGATTGAATGAGACATGTGTTCTACATTACTGTTTCCCCTGCTGTTTGGTGAGAAGGTACGGTAGAGGTACATGTAAGCATTTCCTGACACTTGTAGGGATTAAATTATTGGGAAGTGTCTATATATGCGGCGATACAAACTGCGGGGCTTCATTTGGCAAATCAATTCCTGACATAGATTACGCATCATAGTCTACCGTTGAGCTTTTTCCTTCGCTGATTGAGTAGTTTTTCCACTACAACATTGTCCATACCGATTTCGTGTTTTCTGAGGTAAAGCAATCAGATTGGGAACCCCGTACGATTCACGCGGTCGTGGCGTCCAGCTGGTAGCCGGCCGTAGCCACCACCTGTGGAGACGCCGCAAACCTTGACCCCGTAGATGAGCGGGTGCGAGATGCTAAACTACGGTCGGAACACGGATCCGCGTTCCCGGCGACCGAGCGACGACGACTGGGACTCGAACCATGCGGCATCGAGAGGCGCGACCGGCACTGCGCCGCGGCAGAACATCGTCCATTCCCAGTAAAGCGTGCAAGAAGACAAACTTCCCAGTCCGCTCTCCGAGTTAGGAGGGCAGTACAATTCTCGGTGGTGGATCCCTTGGCTCGGCGTCGATGCCATTCGCAGTCAGCTGCGATAGTTGAATAATGAAATGCAGACCCTCACTGTTCATCGACATGTCGAACGCGAATGACAGTCCGTGGTTCCTCGAATATCCTCTGAGGCTGATCACGTTCGGCAGAGCGTCTGAAGACCGCCGTCCTCCCCCGGGGAGCGACGGACGAGATTTGGGCATTCTTCCTGTCAGGAAGCTGCCAAGGTGTGCTCGGTCGCAGCCCCGAGGCTGCGTCGAGTCAGTGTCACACCCGGAGCTCACAATATCGGCGCTGGGTTGCCGCATTTTCGGCGCGGCGACTGGGTCGATCACCGTCTGCAGGATTCTCCCGGAAGAGGCAGAGCGCGCCTCCTGCGGGTAGACCCGACGGCGCGGAGCACAGACGGTCGTCGCCCGGCGCGACGGCTCAGAATGGTGTATGGAATCATGCGGTAGTGGATCCTGGAGTTTGTCGACCTATACAAGGGAACGAAATTTCACGCTTCACTGTCATGTTTGCTATAATCCAATGGGGCATGGGCTTTCACAGCAGGGCTGAGACTAGTGCAACAGTGTGTGACTTCCTAACATCACAGGCTTCTGTGTGTTCAATGTAAGGGGACTAGGGGATTTGCGGTCATGAAATTGCGCACCTCCTCAAGTACATGGAACGGCGATGCGTCCTCCAAGATCAGGTATTAATGGCGTCTATTATGGCGACTAGGTGTTTCATGACTGAGCGATATCGAGTGTCTCTTTGACGTTACCTAACTATGGTGCGATTACCACTCACATGTTGATAACAATAGCGAGTCTGGGCGCTTTGTATGGCATCGTGTTCAGTTTTTCTATTCGTAAAGTACGTTGATTTGAGACAGGGGAGAGGGTAATGAAAAAAAACATCCGTGCGCCCCCAAAAAATGTGAGCAAAAAAGAAAATTATTATCGTCAAAAGTATGAAAAGGATACTGAAGATACGGCCCTAGTCAGATCGCGACTTTATGGACCTCATATTAGGAACATCTGGGTTAGGTACATGCTGCTACATACAGTAGGGTGTACCTGGTTGTTATTCGTGAATACACGCGATTGCTAGATCAGGCAAAATCGGGAACTAGCGCCATCTATTTTTCATATATCTTTCGAACCCTTCACGGGGTTAAACCACCAAATAAGGTTCTAGCATCCCGGATTATGCTAGGAAGCACCCTTGATCTTCAAAACGATCTTCGAATGTGAAATAATTCACACGTTCCACCAATTTGGACGCCATATTGTCTCAGCGATAAAAAAAATTGCTCAAGGCTGCCGGAGTGCCAACAGCGATTTTCCACATCTTAAATGCATGATATCTTAAAAAGAATATGTCCGACACTTTCGACCAAAATACCTGTTTTGGCCACCGGACTTTTATGTTGTACTTGCCGGACACGGACATGGACATGTACATACCTGGATACAGCAATCTCAATCTACTATTCTCATCTACTACGAACACTCGCCAGGACACAGACCAAGGCAATTAGCTCGACGCGCTAGACAATTATAAGCCACTACGTGACTAGGACTACCTTGTCGGATACTTCAGTGAAGTCCAATAAGACTACGTAACAAAACACAAAACGTTTCATAGTATTCAGTGAATTGCGCAATATTTTCACTCGATTGCGTAAGTATCGCATGAATGTCGTATCGTTTGATAACGAGCTCAATCGTGAACGTCTGGGTGTGATCGTAATAGGCTGAAATGAAAATTCATCCCAGAACGATCGCCGCGTTGCAAAACGCGTGAAGCTGCAATGAAATCAGTTGCGTCGAAAAATACAAAGTGTCCGCCGGATGGTGTCGTAATCAGCTATAAAGAGAGTTGGTCCTAGAACGATCGCCACGTCCCGAAACGCGTGAATCCGAAATCAAATCAGTTGTGTCGAAAACATCTGAATGGCCGCCGAGAAGGGTCGTATGGTGAGGATATTAGAGTTAGTCTCAAACGATCGCTATGTGATCGCTATGAAATGCGTCTTTATGCGATAGAATCAGTAGCGTCGAGAAATTCAAAATGACCGCCGGGTGGGGTCGAGATAGTCGGAAATAAAATTTAGTCTCAAAACGATCGCCACATTTCAAAACGCGTAAACATGCAATCAATTCAGCTGCGTCGAAAAAATCGGTGCGAACATGAAAGTTGGTGCCAAAACGATCACGACGCTGAAACCAGTTCCGTTAAAATTCAGGATAGTCGTAATTAGAGCAGTGCGGAGTGGTCTCCCCTCAAACTCACCTGACATTTTTGGAAGGCGTACTTTTGTGCCAAGTTTCGTGTCAATCATATGTACGGTACTAAAGTATTCGCGAACGTGAAGAATGAACTAACGGACTAACGGACTAGCCGCTAACGGACGAACGGAGAGATATGGCGACTTCTTGAGCCGCAGCTAAAATGTTTTATGGTATCGCGTGAGCATGAACAATCTTCAAAATCTACAAATTCACACGCAAATACTCAATATTGTTAGCCAAATTTACTTCAAATAGTGTTACGGGAATAAACGAACAGCTTACTGTCACACATGAGGCATTACCATGTTACACATCCGTGCCCTCTTATGCTCGTCCAACACTGCGCTTGCGTATAATAGGCAGTATTGGGATGGCCCGGGAGAACCATTTTCATTTGTTATCTATAAGAAGGGACTGTTGTTGGCTGTTATCGCGAGGGATCGTGAACAGGCGCAAGGCGATCCGTCGGTTTTCTTGAGATTCCGACGGCAACCAATGTTACTGTTAGGTCACCATTTTTTGTGAACTGTTTGAAAAGTCGCGGCGTTGAAGTTCACAGCTACTCACGCAGAGAAACGTTGTGAAAGGTAAACATGGGTTGGTGAGCGTTGGAGGACACGTCAGCAATGTCTGATCACGTTCGTCAACGCCTGTTGCGATGACAAGAACGCAACTATGGATAGCGATTCCTCGCCTCTTTTTTTCGTCTCGAATCAGTTGGATGGAACTTTTGAAGAAATTGAGACTCCAAGTTAGTTGTTATTTTCCCATCCATTAGCAGATTAGCTAATGTTTAATGCTGCACCGGAATCAGTAGGTGGACATTATTGTGATTATATATTTCCCTCTTGCAGTAGACAACACCATAACCCTTCCTTCACCGACATATTCCATTGATGAAATATTGTTTGTTCAAATAATGTGGTCAAAGTAGGTCAAAGATGGTTAGCAGATACAGTTCACCGAATGGATGCAGTAGGCCTACCCCCAATTGAAGAATGACACCTCAACAATGTTCCCCTCTAACAATAGTCTAATTGTTTGAAACAAATATGACTTGGCCTCAATAACAATCATACACGACCCACAAGAAGCCTATGCAGCAATGAAGACTGGTTTAGACTTGTGGGGAGCGAGATATGTTTGTGAACAGATATGATGTCGCAAACTCTCAGGCATCCCATGCAAATGATTTTAAGCAAAATAACCAACCAATCTTATAACAACTTCATCTATATTACAGTGCTTTCCTGGCAGATTCTCGACCTTTCAGGGAGGGAAATAATTCTAGATACTCGAGTGTGATGGGAATATCACAGTACGGTAGTTTAAACATATCCCTGTTACGCGTTTTGTCTGGTTATCATGGTTTTGAGACCTCATTGGAATGAAAAGAATGATGTTACCTTCATATTAGTTGCTATTTTCTAGAAAATATTTTAGTATCATCCTAGAATGAGATTTTCATTTGCCTTCAAATTGCACAAAATAACAGAACAATATTGTCTGACTGAATCACTCTTATTCGGGAAGAGATTAGTATTTTGTTTTAGGAAAACAAGTGGGAACTAACTTGTGGATATGAGAATGTTGGTTCATCAGATTCACACTAGTTATCAATGTCACAAGGGAAGACAAAATTATTGTCCAATTTTAGACATATCTTTCCACCCACCACACAATTGGGTACTACCTCCCATGATGTTCATTTCATCTAAAATACCACAAATGTTAATAACAGACATGTCAGTTCAGACTTGGCATATACCTGAGCTGAAAGAAACTCAGTAATAGCCACATAAACCATGATTTACTGTGGAAATGCCCTGGTAATTGACCACTTTCTGTTCATTTCTCACCTCACTCGCTCCACTCTCCCTCAATGACAATATAGCCCACAAGTCTGAGTTGAGGTGCAAGGCTTAAGAGGGAAAGTACTATGTTGGACCATGTCAATTGCAAGAAGGAAGCAATCGGGAGATAGTGAAGTGTGGGTTGAGAAGTGCGGGGGGAGAGAATGTGGAGTGAGATGTATTTGAGATGCAAGACCTCCTCTCCCATTGGACATGTAGCCCCCATAGCAGACACTGATGTTGCTGCTGTGTCATTGTTCAAGTTAGTGTTATGTATGGCTTCAGTTGTCTCAAACCTGCTATAAGGATGTCAATCCCACACCTATAGATGTAAAAGGTCCTAACTTCTTACTAATTCAGTTTCTTCCTCTTTGTTCTTCGTTCTCGGTTTTCAAAGCTAAGAAGTATAGCTAGTTTTCTAGAATCAATTTGAAGGGCAACATACAATACTGACTGATCAATAATTTGTATTAAACCCAAGACCTGACCTGAAGTCTCAAATTGTTACACAATTTTTGTTTGGCTGGTTTGCGGCATTATAGGCTAGCAATCGTTACGGTCTTGTTCTAATCATCGGGGGTCACTATTCATCATTAATGCGCGCACATGCATATGTTTAGTTGATTTGTGGATTGTCTCATCGAAACAAATGTTGTCATCATAAAATCTATCAATTAATCCTTACGGTCAAGAGGTCAAATAAGGCCAAAAGTAGGTCACCTCACTAAGATGTCAAATTTACCTGCATCTCAATGTGTTAGGCTGTCCTGAAGGGTCATATAAACTTGCGATAGCGTGTTATAGGAGTGTATTAGTACGTTAGCATAATTGACTTTGTAGTTTGTCCCCACTGGACGAATATGGTTCTCGGGGTCAAATGTTGTCATAAGGTCAAATGAGGTCAAAGTAGGTCACTAGATGCAGTTCACACAGACGAACAAAACTCATCTTAAATGTTCCGTTGCAAAGATATAAGGATTGTTCTCTGGTGACTTTGAATGAACTTGACCTAATACCCAAAGCAATAGGATTGATCTTCACCATTATGTGCCCCACGCACCAAAATTTGAACTTAATAGATACTTGCACTCTTTTGATATCGTGCTGACAAGCTCTTTCAACGTGACCTTGAATGACCTCGAGCTCACACCCAAAACAATAGGCTTACTCTTCACCATATGTGCAACCCACATACCAAATTTGACCATCATACTTGCTTGCGTTTTTTAGATATCGTGCTGACAAGCTAGGGCATCACACACACACACACACACACACACACACACGCACACACACACACACACGCGCGCGCATACACACACATATACACACATACGCCCATCTTATCGGCAAGGCATCGGAAATTTTCAAGGCGGCGCAACCTACTCACAGATGAACACCCCGTGGGTTCAATTAGGCACATAAAGGCAGTTGCGTATCGCTGCTCCCTGATATTTAGGGATATTTTGTGAGCATAATCAATCTGTCAACAATCGAATGATGCGCTGCTTTCTTGGCCGAACGCCCGGTTTCGTTGCTGTTGACTGTTG
The DNA here is from genome assembly GCA_032360705.1 of Eupentacta quinquesemita. Lineage (NCBI taxonomy): Eukaryota > Metazoa > Echinodermata > Holothuroidea > Dendrochirotida > Sclerodactylidae > Eupentacta > Eupentacta quinquesemita. The sequence continues at coordinate 10,601 of JAUOBX010228978.1, forward strand.
GAACACGAATTTCATTCGGCAGCCGCCAGTGGAGCCAGGCATAACGCAGCAGGGGGGAGCCTGCATTATATGAGTACATAAACCCCATACGGGAGGAAATAAACAATCAGACGCCGATCTCGATTCGCACTGATGCACTCACAGCAGCCTACCCCGTTAACCTTACAATACAAATCATATTCATTTTGTTACACATCAATCAATCTCTGAATCAATCAGGCGTTGCCCGGCCGCTCTTTGCCTGACAAACGAGTCGTAAAACTGAATAGGCCAACTTGGTGCACGACGCAGTATATCACCCTTATCGCAGTTAAAAAGCAGTGAGTACTGTCAAAAGCCCAAATTAACATATTCACAGTCGGAACAGTAAAAATGAAAAGAAAGCATGAGAAGTATGATGAACACCGAATCATACAACACATCACACCGGAATAATGAACTCAAGTGAAATACGGCTTCATCCTGCCACAACACTCAACTGGAATCGCATTAAGTTGAATTTGCTTTCATTTGCCCAATTAGGTCTTCATGGGCTATACCCAGATAGATAATGTGTTTAGAAAATGAACTAGAGAGCCGAGATGTCTGATGGTTTCTCGACTATAGCTGTGACATTTGACCTCAAAACCAGCCGGGTTCATGTGGGTATGTTGAAGTTGGATGAAGTTAATCAAGGATATAGCTCTTCAACCTCCAGTGACTTCAGATGAACCTAAATAGGACGCCAAACGGGAATATCGCTGCTGTCATCATGAAAAACATAGCTATCAAGGATGGGCTCCATCCATCCAAGTGGTGTCGCGCATTTTAGAAAAAATCTGGTGAAATTTCACCAGGATATGGTGAATTTTTCACCAGGCTCCGTGTTCGTATGCCACCAACACGACCCTGGTGAATTTCACCAGGATTTCCTGGTGAGTTTTTTCTACCAGAATCCTGGTGAATATCACCAGGTTTATGTGGTGAAATTTCCTGGTGAATATAACCACAAATATGGTGAATTTTACCAGGTATCCTGGTCAGTAATTCACCAGATCGCTGGTAATATTTACCATTCATTTCATTTACCATATTCATATTCTTGTT
>JAUOBX010229089.1:0-11686 GCA_032360705.1 Eupentacta quinquesemita
TCTGCTTGGTCGTATGTTACTCAGAAGGACATACCTAACATTCCCCGTCCCTATATATACTATTGGCAGCGAAGACGTATTTAGCAGACCTTGCATCACTGTTTCACCTTCTAACGTACCAATAGTCTCCAGCGGATGAAAGATTTTGGGTAATATTGGGATTATTTACCTATATTTATCACAAAAGCCAGTGATTTAAAGTATTGAGTAATTCTCACATGCTCTTATCAGTAGGCATCTGCTCTGATCTTTATGCCTGGATGTAGAAGAATGATCTATGCCTAATGATTTATGTATGACCTTGAAACTTCCCATAAGCTGGCATCGTGTTATCCCAATATGAAATACATGTACATGTGAATATCTTCCGCAGTAAGGCCGGGCACCCTTTACATATTCAGATGACAATTGATCTAGCCCAAGTAGAATTGTCGCCGTATGATATTTCTCAGATCTTCCTGAGGGTACCTTCCGAAGCGTTCCTCGAATTTTGTTCATGCAAATATTCCAGACGTGAACACATCTCACGTTCTTAGCAGAATATTCAGAATACAGTTCCGAATTCTATTCAAATGTTGCTGCTGGTGCTTCCCAAGTATATGGTATACACTTCTATTGAGTAAACCACAAATAACTAACATTGTTTTTACAACCGACAATAACTGCAGTATTTATATTTGCACGCTTGTCGAGCTTTTTTCTTATACAATAATGTGAAGTATTCTATATCAGACAATACATCTTTCGCTAAAAAGAATGGAGCGGCATTCTTAGAATAGGGGAAGAACAAACGTAATAACACATATAGAGCACTTAGGCATACTATACTCCAGTGTATGGTGGATATTTTCAAGATCATTTCAACTTGTCTGTTTTTTTTTTAAAAGATTCGATTCACTGCAAGGGGCCCATATTCAATCTAAGCTTATTTTAATGCCAATTACCTGATCAAAGATAAATAACGGGGAAGATATCGATAACGGAAACTATGCGGGATTGTTTATCCTGTTGGGGGCCTATTGGTGTTTCCCAACATCGGGATATCAATCATCATTAGAAACGAATGTCGAATGTCGACATGTTTTCATTAGATTTCTTCGTGGGTCTTCTTGCCTGTAACAACAAATATGCGTGCTAGACATGCTTCCATTAATGAGTTCCATTCGCATATATTGAGCGATGACGAATAATTGATTACTGATGAGTATTCGATGTGTACCTATCTATGCCTTTCCATTATTCATTGTGTTGTTATCTTGGCAATCTTCAGGTCACCACGTATTAGTAACATCCCACACTGAGTCTGCTGCGGATTTTTATCTTCATAAATTGTATCAATCCAGTTTGTACCTGTTTCAGTCGCAAACGGTTTTATTTGTATATATATATGAGAGTAGAACGACCTCGGCTATTGTGTATGTTTACGTTGCTATAAATGCTACGTAATTCCATGAACAAACAAAGCTTTCATCAATTTGAATGTGCTATTTGAGGTATCCTAGAGCAGAAATAAAAACATACCTAGTAACCCTATTTTTTATTCCTTGCCGAAGGTAACAAAAATCGTTGCAGTCACAAAAACGTGCACGTTTGTGTGTACTTGTATGTGTAGAAATTGTGAACGTTGACTTGTTTTACGATCTTCACTGAAAACATAATTGGTCGCTAGACTAAGAAAGGTTAGTCTATCTGGTGCCTAGCCTAATTAACTAACTTTATGTTACTTAATCCAGCTAGACTTGAGTTAGTCGAGCGCGTTAGTCCAGCTTGCTTGACTAATTTATGATTCGTCAAGCTGGTTAGTCAGGCTAGCTGGACTCACCTCTATGAATGATGGGCTAACTCATGACTAAGTTTTGCGTCAGTCTATCTGCTGCCTCTTTCGACTAACTTTTGACTAGCATGTTAGTCCAGGTAGCTAGACTGATCCGCTTGACTAACTTATGACTAAGTGGTATGCAGTGTAATGTATATTGCTGGAATACGAATTCCCTCATATAGGCGTAGCCTATACGTTAACACTATTTCAGTATAGCAGCGCCCAGAACAATCAACCAACCATTCCCACAGTTTGCATAGTTTATGATGATGTGGATTAGCCAGTTGCTTCCATTCCATACAGAATAACAGAATCAGATAACGAGATCTTTATATCACAATTCAAACAATAGGCCTAAAACCTAGCCACAATGATTACAGGGTGCTTGAAACGTATTTATTAGTCACTGAAATTGCCTCTAACTGTTAGCATGGAAATAAACTGAAAATGTCCAGTATCAAATGAGAAGGCTAAAGAATGGAAATCAAGACGGAAAGAGAGATGAATAATACAACTTAGAGACATGACTAGGCGTCTACTGGCCCATACACCACCACACTCGACGACAACTTGTTTGAATGTGACATCGCGTGTGCCAGCGTGTAGACAAACGGTAGAACCATTATATGACAACATCAAATTATTTGATATGAATAACACAGTGCACCTTTCCGCTCCTGATCTAGCAGAACAATACATGTTTCTGCCATGAGGAGCATTGTTATAATTTGACTCGAGGAGAAACATTTTAAGGCTAACACAGGTCTTTTGTTTGCGATGGTTAATGCGGGAGCCCTATAACGGTTCAGATAAGATTTTATCACATGCTACGGTTGCTTGTTTTCCAGCAAAACTGTTGCATTACACCACGTTAGTCGAAAGTTAGTCAAGGGTTAGTCATCACATTCCCGCATCGAGGACCGCTTCACAAGCAAAGTTAATCTAGCGTCTTATTTCGGTTAGTCTATCTGTAGTCTTGCTCGTAAGTTAGTCTCACACATAGGAGAGGAATTACAACCCAAACGTTAGTCAAGCTAGCTTGGCTAATTCGCTAGACTAAAATGTCCTTAGTTTTTCTCGATTGTGTCTAACTTATGTTTTCTGTGTACTTTTGACACGGGTTGTACCTGTATTAGGTAATTCCAAAAATATGTTACATCATTCTTGGCTCCGGTGTAAGTTAAACATTTAGGCCAGATCGGACTTGTTCGCCTGTCTAGAACCTTCAAGTCAAATATCAACACCATCCATATTTTCCGACGGACACACAAACGCACAAATAGACACACAGACACATACAAACTGAAACCTTTTCGCGCGTACCTCGTTACTGGACCACTTGACACCCACGGGTACCCCACCACGGAGTACCCGACGATGCAAGTAACTCCCCTGTTGGAAGTTACCATAACAATCGTTTGGGACTGATGAGATAATAAGACTATGGGGAAATATACGTTTTCAGAGGACGTCTGGAATTATTGTTAGAGGCAATAGACCTCCACTCGATCGGTTGATTGGGATGGAGTTCTAATAGCGGAAAACCTTTGGATTTCCTATTAAATTTGAGTGTTATCAGTTTGGGAAACAGTCCTAATGATTAGAAAAAACTATGTTGAAATACGCGAATAGGGCAAAACTAATCTTTAACATGTGTTCATGACACCCACGTGTGAAATGTAGGCTTCTCAGGTCTCCAATAAGTTGGTTCGAAAGAAACTGGCCCATGGACTGGTTGTTCGGCGTCAACATACCGATAGGTTTCTCCGCGGAGGATCAATAAAGATGAAACAAACATACACAAAATATAATGCGACACAAATGTCCTGACAGTTTCTATCGATGCACATGTACCCATAATTGGTCTAGTAATGGGTGAAAAATGAACGTATGTTTGTTCATTGACCTTTCAACAATACGGACGCCTTTACATAGTAACAATATCCTCGATCAATCCTGAATTTGATTTCAAGTCTAGATAATTGTTATGATTATAAATGAGAAAATTCATATTTCTGTGAATATTCCATAGTATCACTGGAGTCAGGCCTAAGCGTGACATTGCGTTACTTCTACAACATTCAACAATTAATATCAATGAATAATGTATGGTTCTCTAAACTAAAAAATAACTGCAATATCATCAGCATGATCATTTCACGGTTTATCCATAGCAAGGGTTACGTGAAAGACGATATAATCTCTCTTCACCCGGTATTGGATTTAATATCCAGACTGATGCGATTACAGCCGTCGTTATAACACCAAAGTGTATCTCTGGTGTAATGTTCGTCGCTCCATTAATATAAATATCTGCCGGCATTAAATGCGATCAGGGTTATTTGTCAACTAGGGAATGAAAAATAAATGGAGGAATGGGCTGCACGTATGTATAATTCCGATTGAATGTCAAAGGTAGGCAGTGGATAAGTCTCATGTCAGTTAATTAATTAGTCCATTTGACGGACTGCACAGATCATTTTTTACGGAAGAAGATTAAGTATATATTTATTAAAGAGGAGATGTCCAAAACCAAGATGGGGCATGGGTGTTTTCACGCTATAATATGAACGAACCTTAAAATGTATTGTGTTAAGTCCATGAAGATACATGTGAGTGAATAGCGGATGCTTCAGCCACCATTGTCGCCTTAGGGTCATGATGGCGAATGGCCGAGTCGCGGTATTTAAATCCTTGCTAAATGACTATAACAACATCACAACTGACACAATTGCCTCTTATACAGCGCTTTGTCTACATCTAAGTTACGAATTAATGGGTTGTACTATCAAAGGAATATGTTTAGTCATGCAGTTATACCCTAACATCAATGGTATGCCTACTTTAGTTGTAATAATGGTATTCCAAAAAAATCGTCCACTTGTGTGGCATTCGACTGGGTTTCTTATCTCGCCTGTGAGAACATCACGATATAACAACCTAGCTGGCCCATTGAGTTTGATATGAACAACCCGTGGATTTTTCACCCCGGCTGCCTACTATTCTGTGACCACATAAAACATCGACAATATGAATTGGCCTCACCCAGGAATCTGACCAGGGAAATGGGCAACGATTTATATCGGGTATTCTCTGACTTCCCAAAATAAAAAAATAAATGGTATGCCTAATGAACAATGGACCTGACACGTGCGTCAGCCAGACATACGTGTCAAGTTGATAGACCAGTCTTCCCTATATGTTTATATACAAGTCATGGCTCATTTATTCCATATGCTACCATTTATAGTTGACTGATGTTGTAGTTATATCAGTCATGTATCAGCAGCATAGTGAAATTAATGACACTTATTTCATGTGTGCCAATGTTAAGCTTTTCAACTTTCGAACACGGGACTTGTTCGAACACGGAAACAATAATGTCAGGGGACACATTCAATCGATTCAAGATGTAATTCAACTCTCGATCGGATACTACGTTGAACACGTACTGTAATGAGGGAAACTATAATTAGTTCGCGTGGTACCCCAAAACAAAAGCGTATGTTACCCTTTCTCATATCTAGTAGATAGTCAGTTTTCTCATTCAGTTGAACAGTAAAGAGCGTAGTAAACTGCAATATTGGATATAATACTCTAATTCAATGTGCTAACTTGTTTTTATGGAACATATAAACATGAAAAGACCATATTTAATGGCCCCAACATCCCAAATTCCGAGTTACAATCTTTTTTTCGGTATTAATAAGTTAAATTTGATGTCATCAGAAGGAGAACTAAAATTAATGGTCCTATTGAGTTTACCTGTAATAACTTAATTTTCATTCCTCCATGAAGCGCAAAGTCAGTGATTACTTGCATCACATGTAAGGTATTAATATGGTTACACTGGAACACGCATCCATATACGCGTACGAACACGTATACGATATACTCAAGCAAGGTGCAGAATTGTGCAGCGCAATCTCACTAGAGAAAAAATAACTGATCTTTGAAATACAGATCATTACCAATACTGCCCAACACCTGGGTAGAATAACATAGTTGGAAATTAGAGGGAATTGTTAAAAACTCCGTAATGAACAAATAATATCCGAACACGGATACCGATCTCATACAAGCCGGCAAGGGTGCATACATGGATACAGGTGCAGCACTCTTGTCAGCTTCGAACCCTCGCTAAGTCACGGACCAAGGTAATACATCTGAAGCGTGACCTCAATGCGATCTTTAGGCAACTAATGTGTACAACAGCGGAGCTGTTCAACTTCACCTCGTTTAGTCTGCGAATAGTTTCTTTATTCTGCCGTGGCGACAGGTCGATATCAGTTCAGTTCGCCTTATATATATATACATCTATGTATATATGTGTGTATGTATATATATAGTTTATCGAGTAGTTCCAACATCTAACTTATAACCATAACACTGGGTAAAAAGGGGCAAGGAAGCTACCAGTCTTATGGCCCGGTCACACTGTAACTATTTCTTTATCGGATTGATACACGATTTTCTTGATTTTAGGCCGACCACCAAGGAAGCGGTAATGAGGTTCATACAGGCTGATATAACACCTGAATACCTTTCCTTAGCCTGAATACCATTAGCCAGCTCCATTCTAATGTGACGTCATATCGAAAAATGATAAAAATCGGACGATAAATCGGATAGCTCTCCGATAAATAGAAGCTGGGTGAATAACTCGAGTTGGGAATGGGGGATTCCCCATCGAATTGGTTACACACATAGCGGATGAGGTCCTTTATCACTGTCGCTGGGTATATCTGCCATAATGAAAAGAGACTGGCATTCGTAAGCCAAAAATTGAAAAAAATTGTATCGTTGCACTATATGATATCGTTGTAGTGTGACCTGGTCTTTATTTAGCCTTGAGGAATCAAGTAAGGGAGGGATTTCCAGCCTCAGGTTTCTCTTTGAGAAGGATTTCTACAACCCAAGAGGGATGTTTTGTCACCCTAATGCAAATTTTGGTTCTGGTGTGGACTGCTGCTGGATCAAATGAGAGGGAGTATCCCTCTGACCGATAATTTCTGAGAGGGATTCCAGAGAAAATAGTCGGAATCTGACTATCACACCCCTTGGTGCTAACATTGGCCTGTGGCTACTAAATGCTTTTTCGTCTGTGTGAAAAAGGGTAAGGGTTACCTGATTCACTAGGCAGTGCTATGCACCCACTTTCTTCTGTCATTGGTGCATTGTGATTTCACTAAACTGAGCACTAGGCAGTTCTGTCCATTCACTGTCTCTTGTCAATGGTGCATTGTGTGTCACTGAACTGCCCATAAAGGCAGTGCTTTCCACACACTGCCTCCTGTCATTAGTGCATGGTGTAACAGTAAACTAATCACTAGGCACTGCTATTTACCACTGCCTTCTGTCATTGGTGCATTGTGTAGCACTAACCCAACTACTAGGCAGTGCTATCTACCGCTGCCTTTTTTCATTGGTGCATTGTGTAGCACTAACCCAACCACTGGACAGTGCTATCCACCACTGCCCTCTACCATTAGTGCATAGTGTAACACTAACCTCTCACCTTACCACTAGGCAGTGCTATTCACCCACTGCCTTCGGTCATTGGTGCATGGTGTGATACTAACATCTCCACTAGACAGCACTCCCCACTCACTGTAATCACTGTAATGGTTTCCTCCCATTTTGTGGAACATGACCTTACTTGAGCAATCTTTGACTATGTCTTACAGCAAAACCTGACAGCACTGCACCCCTCCTTCCCCCCTTCCCCCCTTCCCCCACCCCCAGATAAGGTATCTATTGATAGTGGGTCATACAGTTCCTAGACATATCCAGATTGCCACTTGGGGCAATTATCGTCTAGCAGAACTGGAGGAGATGGCATTTGCTCGATATTACAATCTAACATTCATTGGGCAATATATAGTCTAGCAAAACTAGGGCAGGTGGCATTTGCTCAACATTACAATCTAACATTTATTGCAGAAATTCATATATTCGATAATCCGTTCATATCAATTATGTTATTGTCATGACATGCAGGCATGCGATTGCTGCAGGCTAATGAGATACCCTCTTTAAAGGCCGATGGAAGTGCTGAACATGACATATCGAGAAAATCTGACCCCCAAAATGTCTTCCAGTTGTTAAGGCAGGGAAAATGAGGATAGATCTACACAATATTTTTGGATGTCACAAGGGGAAGGAAAATGCATGCTTAGTATAAAGTCAATGCAAAGTTGACTCTTTGTTGAAACTGTCAAAAGAAAAATGTGAAACAATTCACATAATTTTTGTGGGAGCTATAGATGCCAGTAATCATTGACTTCAAATTGCACTTTTCACTTATGGAGGAATAAAAAATCAGTTATTACTGTGTAATCTCAAAAGGGACATTCATTGGATTCCCTTTGTGATGTCATCAAGCCTAGCCTATTATTAATGAAGCTAGTACAAAGATACAACAAGTTGGAACTTTTTTGAATTTACGGGTATTAAAATATGCTCTTTTGATAATAATAATAGGTTATCACACACTCTAGCGCTCTATAATGTCATTGACTTGCCTGGAGCGCTTTGCGAATATTACCCTGATCATAGGAAATGATGAATAAGTGGCAGCAGCTAATATAGCGCCTAGTTGTACTGAATTTCCTCACAGGTTCCCAATAACGACTTAGGTGGGATGAGGCAATGGAAATACAGCATCTTGCCCAAGGACGCACCGACTGTGATTCACGAGTCCAGTGCAGAGTGCTCTACCAACTGAGCTATTCCGATCTATGCAGGTTTCAGAGCTATGAATTACCCCTTCCTCCGGCCTTTAATGTCTGTCCAGAATCCGGGTGCTCTGGTTGGAGCAGCCTCTTCGTAATCCCCAGACTCTTATAACATGCATTATTGCTTGGCAACCTATTGATGTGAATGCATAATTGTCTTCAGGAAGGTTGTTCCTGCATTAGTCAATCAATTATTGACACCACAGGTAAAAGTCCTGCCAGTGTATGGCATCTTGGATGAGTAGGACTGGTATAAGGTGTTTAATTGCATCAGCCTTATTCTACCTGCTTTTGGGAGCTTTTTTTCCCTGCAACTAACTACTTGGCAATATATACTACATTTACTCTGATGAACGCCTCTCTAGTGAACGCTCCTCTCTCCAATGAATGCCTCTCTCCCCAATGATTTCCCCTTCCTATAATTTTTGCCATGTGCACTGCAATGCGTTTAGAAGCATATGGCACATGCATATGTCCACCATTACACAGTGTATGACAAGCACAATGCATGTTAGACTGCTAGTGCCACTGTATATAGCCAGCTCGCAGCCATCCAGTCACATAGTTCATTCATACTGAGTATATCAACTTAGTCATGTACAAGAGATCACATTGTTGTTTGTCCATCCATCTGTCTTTGTATCTGAGTTCAGCAATGCCTTCCTCCCACACTCTCATTGATTACTGGTTCTAGGATATTTTCGAACTGCCATACCTCGTTAGCAATTACATTATTCTACAAATTTGTGTGGGGGGAAATTTCAGTGATGTTATGAGGCAAGAAGAATTGATAAATTCCTGCAGGCGATTTCAAAAGATTGCCCTGCACCTCAATCTGCAGCCTAGTCTCTGTGTGCTCCCATATTGCCTTTGACATTGATCATTAGGAGACAAAATATCTACCTGAGATAAACAATTGAGAATTGACACAGTTCTGAAAACATGCCCAAAAATGAAGACTGTAATATAAGAGCACTATGGTATCAATTCACATTCTGTTTTCCCCACAGATTCTAGAGTCCTTACATGCAAGCAATATTGACTCATCGGAAGCTGCAGAGCTCGAGGGGATCCTGACGGAACCATACTTCAAGGTAATTATCACCATCTCCTTGGGCTGGTATACGCCAGTTCACGGTTATCAATGCGCGTGCTCACAACGGCTAAACCTAGTTGAACGTTCGGGATAAGACAAAATCTCACACATTGACTATATCCTTACAGATTATTTTTAAACTGCCATAACTATTTGAAAATTATGTAATTTCACCCAATCTTCGACTATGTTATAGTCCCTAAGTGTGTGGGAAATGTTAGTAAAATTTTGTGGTTAAAGGATTCATAGTTATCTCCAGAGGAGTTTTGGAAGATTGCCCTACCTCCAAACGAGCAATATCTCCATTGGTTTGTACACTGTTCGGGCAGTTCAGTCTTCACGCACCTCTGAGTGACCTTTGACACAAATCATCAGTATACGGCATGGAATGCAACCATGACTTATCGTACCCCGTCTGGGCTTGTGTCCTAGCAACTCATTTGTTAATCCAGGGAAGTTTACTAATGAACCGAGAGCTGAAGTATCTGGCATCAATGAATCAATGCAGCTGAGCCATCCCAGCTCACTACATTTTCTCCAAATAAAGTGTCCATTCAGTACAGTATTTTTTTTATCCACATCCTTGTACATCAGGTAATCTTCGCTATCTTACTGTGTCCAAATGATGATTTTGAGTGCTGAATTATATTTGGACAAGCATTGCTGTTCACTTAACTTTATATCAACTCATGCATGGAACCAGAGTAGTTGCACTCAACCATTCAACCATTCAATTTTTATACAGAAAGTCTGTTCAAGTATTCAAGAAAAACTTGCGACAGCACAGCTAGAACTAGCAGAGTATGACCCCAACTTGGTAGTAATTCTTGGCATGGGATCCAGGCCCTGGGCTTGAAAATATGACATTGCACAAGATGGCATACAAATGTATGGGAACCCATTCCTTCACATTACTGTCTGTCGTGCCATAGGGACATAGTATTGTTCTGTGCTTGTGATCAAAGCTGCCACTAGTGCAATATGGAGGTCTACACCATTGCTCGGCCCTAGTATAGGTGTGATGATGTTGCTGACGGATACACTGTTAAGACATTATTTGGATAATAGGAATCATATACACAAATGCAGTTCATCACAAATGCAATGTACCCCTATTTCACATGATATGTGTATTTCCATTCTACAGGCTCTGTCGCAGGCCCAGGATGTGGTAGCCCATGAGGTACACAGTACCCATGCCTTTCGTGTCACACCTATCCCCCACCCTACCCCTGCAATCTACCCCTATTCCACATGCGATGCTGAATTTCCTCCCTACCGGCTTTGCTACAAGCCCAGGATGTGGTAGCTCATGAGTCATGAGGTATACAGTACCCATGCCATCCATGTCACCCCTCCCCACTCCCCAGTATGATGCTTCCTTAATGGTGCAATCTACCACATTTTCTCCTTCTTCCAGTTTTATTCCGGATTTCTCTTACCCCATCAGCAATGGCTCTCACATCCTCTCGCCATCTCAGTTGATTTATAGCATCCTCTTCCCTCAATCCAACCTTCCGCATCTCCTCCTCCACCTTCCTCTTTCATGACACCTTTGGCCGACCCTGCTTTCTCACCTCCCCCTCCTGCCCTAGCTCTAGGGCTTTCCTCAGGGCATGATCACCATCCCTCCTACCTCAACTCATGGATTGTGTTTCCTTCCTACAGGCTTTGCTACAAGCCCAGGACGTGGTAGCCCATGAGGTATACAGTACCCATGCCATCCGTGTCACCCCTCCCCCAGTGTCATGCTTCCTCAACGGTGAGCAGTCTCCCAGTGGTCCCATGGAGAATGGAGAGAAGGTGACCAGGGTCCGCCTGGTGCAGTTCCAGAAGAACAATGATGAACCTCTGGTAAGCTATAAAGACAGTATCAACATTATCATCAGCCATCTTGAAAATGCCATGCACACATAGCAGGAGGAATTGAGCGATGTGATTTAGCCCAATTGTGCACATTGAGGGGGAGGTGATTTGTATGTTTCTATCTGTGTGTAATTTGTGATGGGGGGGGGGGGGGGGGGGGGGGGGGGG